>OX608079.1:18358187-18453187 GCA_951509765.1 Sphenella marginata
TAATGTAATTAGACTTAATTTAATTTAATTTAATTAACTTTAGTTTAATTTAATTTCATTTAATGTAATTTGATTAAATTAAATTTGATTTAATTGAACTTTATTTAATTTGATTTAATTTAATTTAGTTAAATTTAATTTAATTTAATTAATTTTTATTTAATTTAGTTGAATATAATTGATTAAACTTAATTTAATTTCATTCCATTTAATTTAATTCAGTTTAAATTAACTAAGTTTATTTTAATTTAATCTATTTTAATTAAAATTAATTTAATTTAATTTATTATAGTTTAGTTTAATTTAATTTAATGTAGTTTAGTATAATTTAAGTTAATTCAAGTTAATTAATTTTAGTTGAATTTAATATAAACTTTATTTAATTTAATTTGATTAATTTTTATTTAATTTAATTTAATTTAATTTGATTTAATTAATTTTGATTTAATTGAATTTAGTTCAATTAATTAATAATGGAAGTTGATTTTATTTTATTTTACCATACCCATGGAGTGGTTGAGAACTATAGTAATTCATTGAGAAGTAGTTTAATGAATATTTAGAATTAAATGCATAACTCTAAAGTTTCCCTAGAGGGTATGTTTGGTTAGGTTTTAGCAGTACATTGTGACTTTTTCAACTACCAATGAATTTTCTACACCAATTTGGCTACTGCACTTCCAGAAACAAACAAATGCAACAGTTAGTCAGGTTTATGTACATACATACATATGTATAGGGACTTTATGTAAGTGTCACTTTGTCATTGCCACTGTTACAGCTGTTCTGAGGCCACTGCTGTTGTCATTTATTTTAGTCACGCCTGTGGCTGCAATTGCCAAATAGAGGCTACCACATTACCATGCTGCAAGCGAGTCTGTAATTCATTTTGGTCAATTGATAGTAGAAATATTTGAAATGAGAAATGGAAATGGAAATAAAAAGCTAACTTAGGCTTGGATATACTTAGCCCCCGATTCTGTGTTCTTGATAAATTGTCAATCTTGATAAAAAATCAAGAGAAAAATATTTGTATCATGTTTTTTGAATTTTACGCCAAAATGAACAAAATTAATTAATTTTTTGAAGAAGAATTCAGAGCACTTGATTCAAATATTTTTTTCTTGATTTTTTATCAAGATTGACAATTTATCAAGAACACAGAATCGGGGGTTATCTAGTCTGTAGTAGGATTTAACTTTCTGAAATTGAGCTCTCACAATTGTGTTATGAAATATTGAACTCTGCTTTATAAAACTCTGTATCAGTTGCCAATAAAATATTTAATTGCATAGCACTATGTAAAACCCAATCGAATTGCAGCATCCAACAACAACTTATTTCACTCGCGGCAATGTAGAACACAATTTTCAAGTCAACTGTTATCAAATATCAACGATTGATGATAGTAGTGAGTGATAAGTGTATACATATATACAGGTATTTAAATACACATGTGCTTCCAGTTGAGAGTATGTAATATATATTTACACTTTTACATACATTTTCATATTTCCTTAGATATTGCTTTGCCAACATTTTTAGACCAGATTCGAGGCAAATAATATTTACCCATTTGAGCTTTGTGCGCTTTCTGAGGTGTACGAAGATTGCAGCTTTTTCTAGGAAAATAACTCAACGATTTGTGATTGCTTGTTTGATAGCTTAGTATGGGAAGACTGTTGCAACTTAGTATGCCGGAAAGTTATCAATATTGCTTACAAAAGTTTATTCTGATTTAAAAAGCGTCATCTAAATAACTTGAAGCGAATTCGTAAAGAAGCTGGCTATGGTGAGAAAGCTCAGTAAGAATGTTGCTAAGTACATTTTCATAAATAAAACCAGGGGACACGCGGGGCCATAGAGATAGATGGGAAAATTTCTCTCATATTTTCAATTACATTTTCAATTCCTTTCTAAAGTACTGGGGCAGAAATTACATTTGTTTGGATTTTTTTCAATAAGATAAAAAAATTTAATTAAAATCGAAGAAATTACTTTTGATAATTTTTTTGAGCAATTATGATGTTAACAATTCCTTTCATAAGAGGCAAAATAATCAGTTACTTTTCCCAAATACTGAGGAATGCAATTGTAATTTTAATAAAATTGAATTTACCCAACTCCACTCATCGGTAACTAACACATTCATTAGCCCGAAGAGATTAAAATTCTATATGACACACATGTGTGTTATGAAATGGCGAAGACTGAACCAATTTTCACTCAAACCGTTATTTTCATATGGGTGGAGAGGAATATGATAACTCCAAAAAAATAAAAAGCTACTAACTAAGCTTTCAACACATTGGCGATAAATACTCAAGCACACCTCTACTGTTGTGTTTAAGGGACTGACTATTAAAGTATTATATTCACCAACTTATTTTCTTAATTATTTCATAGAAACTCACTGCAAATGAATACTCGAACTTTGTGAAATTTTTAAACTTTGAAATTTTAAAGCATGCAAAATATTCGATGGCCACATAGCGTGAAAAAAATATGTGAAGACTTTTCTTAACATGGCAAAATATTTATTAGTGACGAAAATAGTTTGCAAAATATCAACGAAAAGTGAAAATGGCTGCTGAACTTTAAAAGCTACATTACACAAAAATTTCAAATCATATACATACATAAATCACACTAATGAAGTTGTATGCAAGCTGATGCTAATGATGTTAATGATAATGATGAAGTGTAGAATGTTTGCAATGAAAATCAGAGTTCTTTCACTTTTTTTATTGGTTGTAAGAGTTTTACGATGTGACGGACAAATATGCCGATGAAATATGTTTTAAAGAGCTTTGAAGAGCTTCAGGAGAACTGGAAATAGTTTTTTGTGAAGAGAAAAAGAAAATAAAAATATTAAATGGAAAAAATATATGTAAAGAAAACTCTAAAGAAGAAAAGGAAATATGAAGAATAAAAAAGTAAAAACAAAACTGTGAGACCACTTCAAAGCATAAGAAATCTCTTTCATATAAAATAAAAAAATAAAAATAAAAAGAAAAGATCCATAATAAAATTGGTAACAATAACAATGGCATGCTGGTGCGGGGCGTACGGAAAAAGTAACAGCTGACAAGAACCATTCATGCTTAGTACATAGTAACGCCCTCCAGTAACAAGTGAATGATGGATTTTTAGTTCATAGCAGCTGCATAAAAATTGCACAAGAAATTGCAATTCAAAAGCGGATGAAAATAAGTAAAATATAACGTAAAAAAAAAATAAAGTAAAATTATAAAATGCAAAGGAAAAAGGAAGACAAATACAATATCAACTTGCTTGCCAACTATGCAACGCACAACTTCAAGCTCCTTACACTTGAAGCGCCACGTTAAAGGATCACTGAGCACTCATAATTTGAAATACTTTCCTTTTTGAGGGTAGCCATCTTATACAAATACTACAATGCTTATGGTTGCTATGTGCATACATATATATACATAAATATATATATACATACATACATAGCACATTTCAAGAAAGTTATTGATTTGGTTTTGCTATTGCTGCTTGCCGCTCCATTTGCTGCTCTGCGTTGGTTTGCAGTTTGCTTTTAGTTTTCGTTTACTTCCTGCTGCATTTTTGATTGTGAAATGGTGCGCAATGACTTATGACATGCTGCCAATACTTGAAAGGAAACACAATTTCGTAAGGAAGAACTCGTTCAACTGGTAGAAACTAGGTGAATTCTTGAGAAAATATTTGGTTTACTTTGAACAAAATTTGTAAATGAGAAATTTAATGAATAAACGGCTATTGAAATAAGTTCGAAATTATGTAGTCACAGAAATGACATTTGTGTATGTAACAATGTAGAAAGCCTTTTAAATTTAATGAAACCTTAATTTATTTCATTTAATTTTATTTTTTTTTAATCTTATTTAATTTCATTTCATTTGATTTCGTTTTATTTTATTTTATTTTATTTTATTCTATTTCTTTTATTTTATTTTATTTTATTCTATTTATTTTATTCTATTTATTCTGTTTTATTTTATTTTATTTTATTTCTTTTATTTTATTTTATTTTATTCTATTTATTTTATTCTATTTATTCTGTTTTATTTTATTTTATTCTATTTCTTTTATTTTATTTTATTCTATTTATTTTATTCTATTTATTCTGTTTTATTTTATTTTATTTTATTTCTTTTATTTTATTTTATTTTATTTTATTCTATTTCTTTTATTTTATTTTATTTTATTTTATTCTATTTATTTTATTCTATTTATTCTGTTTTATTTTATTTTATTTTATTTTATTTTATTTTATTTTATTTTATTTTATTTTATTTTATTTTATTTTATTTTATTTTATTTTATTTTATTTTATTTTATTTTATTTTATTTTATTTTATTTTATTTTATTTTATTTTATTTTATTTCATTTTATTTTATTTTATTTTATTTTATTTTATTTTATTTTATTTTATTTTATTTTATTTTATTTTATTTTATTTTATTTTATTTTATTTTATTTTATTCTATTCTATTCTATTCTATTCTATTCTATTCTATTCTATTCTATTCTATTCTATTCTATTCTATTCTATTCTATTCTATTCTATTCTATTCTATTCTATTCTATTCTATTCTATTCTATTCTATTCTATTCTATTCTATTCTATTCTATTCTATTCTATTCTATTCTATTCTATTCTATTCTATTCTATTCTATTCTATTCTATTCTATTCTATTCTATTCTATTCTATTCTATTCTATTCTATTCTATTCTATTCTATTCTATTCTATTATATTCTATTCTATTGTATTCTATTGTATTCTATTCTTTTCTATTCTGTTCTATTCTATTCTATTCTATTCTATTCTATTCTATTCTATTCTATTCTATTCTATTCTATTCTATTCTATTCTATTCTATTCTATTCTATTCTATTCTATTCTATTCTATTCTATTCTATTCTATTCTATTCTATTCTATTCTATTGTATTCTATTCTTTTCTATTCTGTTCTATTCTATTTATTTTATTTTATTTTATTTTAATTTATTTTATTTTATTTTATTTTATTTTATTTTATTTTATTTCATTTCATTTTATTTTATTTTATTTTATTTTATTTTATTTTATTTTATTTTATTTTATTTTATTTTTTTTTTATTTTTTTTTATTATTGTATCCCTTATAATAATATTTTAGCATTTCTGCTTGACATTCAAAAGGTGGAAGAGTTGCTTACGAAACAAAACATTTCCGATGGAACATGCTAAATCATAATCTGCACTCTTTGCTGTGCTTAAATCTTTGAACCCATACTACCAAGTGATGGTCTCTATTCCCCATTAAAGTTTTTTTTATTCCTAAGTAGATACTCAATATACGACCACTTATGTATGTACATATGTATATATGTATGTATGTACATAAATAAATCTGGGTTAAATGAGCGGTAAAAAATCGACACACAAGCCCTTAAAAAATACACATAAAATGTTATTGGTTTGTGCGTAATATCAAAAATACACACAATTTTTACGTTTGACTCGTCTATCAACTCAAAGCAGTTTATGATCACACAAAATGAATGCATTTAAGGTTATAAAAAAGTGTGAATAGAGAAATGCGAAAACACAAAAATTTGAAATTGATTTGTTTGTCCACCAACAGAATCGAGGCACGCATAAAATCACACACAAGTAATAAAGATTTATGTATCTACTCGAGTATAATGGAATTCATTGGTATAACTCTTGATCCATGGTTGCTTATTTACAAAAACTTGGTGGTGAAGTATTCGTTTATTTCATAAAGAAGTGTTAGCACGAACAACTGAGGAAAGTTGAAGGGGGAACTGATTTGGATAAAGGATTTGTGTGCTAGCTGATTACGATTAAGTGTAGAATAGAATATTTTGATCAATAAATGTATTAGTGTGTCGAATCCTTGGAGAACATTTGACTAGTAAATAAGGAAATTTGATTTAATTTTTTGTATTTTATTTTCTTCTATTAAAGTTCTTCAAATAAACATCAAAGTGATATCAGACATAATATAACATAACATTACACATCACATAACATAACATCACATAATATACATAGCATTACACATCACATAACATAACATAACATAACATAATATAACATAACATAACATAACATAACATAACATAACATAACATAACATAACATAACATAACACAACATAACATAAGATAACACAACATAACATAACATAGCAGCTCGTTAGCAAAGAGATTTGGCATAGATGTTTGCACAACTTTAGTTTAAAATCCTTCTATTAGCCTGAAAGGAACTCTTTAATAATACTTTTCGTTCATATTTCGCTGTTTCAAATTATCTACCTAAATACATACATATGTATGTACATATGTGCATATACAGGTAGGTACATATTTGACCGTAGCTAATGCGACTTGAAGCTCCAAGCGGACTTTGTGTTGCAACTAATGTGCATATATGTATGTATACACACATATGTAGTACATACATACATATGTATATTTAAAAAGAGGAATTAACGTGCAAACATATTAGTTTATACATGAATACACTAGACTGGGACAGAAAAAAAATTGTTTTTTTTTTTGTTCTTCTTTTGATAATTACAACTATTGATATTATTCTTCAGAATGTGAAAAGTGTAACTCAAAAAAAAAAAAAAAAGCTCGAAATAAAAGCTTTCTTGCTTTAAATACTGGCATGATTTTTTTCAAATTTTTCTATTTAGGCAAATATTTTATATATTTTGTGCAGTCTAATGTACATACATACCTACATATGTACATACTTAAGTACATAATATTAAGTAAAAGTAGAGAAAACTGCTTAATAATACACGAGCTGCTATAAACCTACCTATGTATGTATGTATGTCCATATATATGAATGTGGTGCCTGCAGCTGAGCAGACAGCATAGTTTAGTGAAAGGATTACAAATTAAGGTACGTACGGGTAGTGAGTGCTGTTGTCCTGTGGCAAAGTGAACTGCTTCAGCTGTTGCTTAGTGCATTAGTGATTGCAGCATATGTTTGCGGCAATGTGAGTGGCAGGATATTCACCACTTTAACAAATCCTGCATGCTAATTTTTTCATTGTTATTTTTTTTTTGCTCATTTATTTATTTTTTAGCAGAACAAATTTGGTGCTCGTTTTAGTTAAAAAGGTAAATCACAGCTTATTAAATGCAATAACAAGTGGTAGGGGAGCATATGGCAAGGACACCAGCAATTTGCTTAGCAAGAATGGGAGTGAAAAAGATTAACATTTGAAAATGAAATAAATGTTTGGATAGCCAAACTGTGGGACGGTAGGGATAAGTGCTATGACAGGATTGTAATGAAAGATATAAAAAACTAGCAGACCCGGCAAACGTTGTTCTGCCTGACCAGTGACTTCCCTAGAAATACATTTTCAACTATTTTTCTATTAATTTTTAACATTCCATTTATTGCAGTGCTTTAGTATATGCAATGTTTCCGGTTTTAACGTATTTGGTATAAACAAATAAATTTGTTGGATGTCCAACTCAAAAAACGAATCTTTTGAACTCAATGGCTATGACACAAACCATTATGCGCTGCTGAGCAGATGTGTAGTTAGTATTTATTTAATTATATCCTATATCTACCACTTAACGCCACTATTATGATTTTATGGAAATCCTATAATACTCTGGATATGTATAAACGGCAATAACAAACAAAAAAATTAAGTGCTTTGATTAAGATTTAAGAACGTTAAAATGTCACTAAAGCAAATACATTCAGGGATATAACGAATTGAAATATTACTTAGCTGTGGTCTTAGAACTGACCACTTTTCCAAAAAATTTACAAATGTATGTATGTCGTACCCCACGAAGATTTTCACGTATTGGAAAAGTTTAAAACAGATCAACCATAAACTTTAAACATTATGGAAGTACAAACAAAGTACTGAATACAAAAAATGTGGGCGTGGCACCGCCCACTTTACAAAATTACATAAATCTTGAAAATCCGGAAATATTTCCCAAAATTTTCCCTCACACAAACCTTCTCTTATGCTATGTTTCCACCAAACCAAACACCGTGTTTAAAAGGGTTTGGGTTATGTAGAAATGTCAAGTTTTCCACTGATAGTTTGCCGGAAAATGGGTTTACACCCACTAAACAATTTATTATGATCGTCGTTCCGATTTAGTGGGTGTAAACCCATTTTCCGGTAAACTCTCAGTAGAAAAACTTGACATTTCTACATAACCATTTCTACATAACCCAAACCCTTTTAAATCCTCGTTACACGATCCAGCATTGCAGGTCATGCACTGTATATGTGTGCGTTTCGTGTGCATGACGTAGCCCTTACACGTTCATGCAAATGTATGTCATGCGCCATTTGAATTGAGTGTTCGTAGCGTGGGCACGTAATATGCCGTCGTCGGAAGATGATTTTTTGTGAGGGGGGTTAGGTATTTCAACTATTTTTATTCGATTTTAAACCAGCTTATAACTAATTTTATTCCATTTTTTATTTAAGTTAAATATATATTTAATATTTATAGTAAAAGTTGATTTTTAGTGTAAAATCAATTTATTAAATCTTAGTACAAATTCATTTTCTTCCGCACACTTGTTCATCTCGAATGTCAGCACTCAACTGAGGCACTATTGCATGTCAATCAGGCTGCTAAACGTTCAAGCAAAGCGCAAAAATCAAAAATTTTTGATTTTCATCATGCAAGAACCGACAACAAGTACGTGTGACACGAAGAAAGTACGTGTGTCACACGAAACGCACACATCTACATTGCATGACCTGCATGCTGGATCGTGTAACGAGCGCTTTAAACACGGTGTTTGGTTTGGTGGAAACACCTCGTTACCAATTACGAAGAACTGAAAAAAAACTTGAGTCAAATCTGTCCAGCCGTTCTCATTTTTTTCCTATCATTTTTGAATTGATTAATATGAAATAAGAAATTAATAATATAATTATGTGATAATACTTACATGTACATATGTATATATTTTAATTAAATATTTTTGAACAATGAAGCAATTGTATAAAATACGAATAACGGGGTTTCACAAAATGCGTTCACTACAAAATATGTACATACATATGTATATGGATTTGATTTTAACTTATCCCTCAGCAACACGAAAACGTACATATGTACATATGTATGAATGTTAATTTTGTTTTTATTTAAAGCGTCATACATACATACATATGTATGTATGTACGAAGCAAAGTACCGCTACCGAGCGCTCGCTTAACTTAAATCGATTCATTTGGTTGACAGCGAACAAACACACAAACAGCTTTTTTTAGAAAAGGTGCTCCTATTGTTTAAACAATTTTGGTTAAATAATATATGAATCAACTATTTTTTTTGATGCAGAACGAAAGTAAATATTACAAAGTTTAACTTCAAGTAAGTTTCATTCTAATCGGTGGATCCGTTTATGATTTGTGGCTGTGTAAACAAAAAAATTTATGGTTTTTTACCGATTTCCACTCCCCCTTGAGATATAAGGTATCCTATCTTTCAAGTTGGATCAAACTGTAGATGCTGTGCAAATTTCATTAAAATCGGTTGAGTAGTTTAGGAGCTCACCCTGATTGAACATGTGACACGTGATTTTTATATAGGTATTAAGATAAACTGTGTAATGTTTTTATGAACATGAAATGGTATTTTAACTTTGATGAGATTTCTGTAGGTAAGAGAAAAAGGAGAGATAGGTCCATCTCGAAAGTATGTTTGAACGCGTCCTCAGTTTGATTCTAACTCCGAATGGAAAAAAAAAAATCTTCAAATATTTTTGCATTCTTGAGAAAATTTTTTTTATGGTTATTTTAATTAAAAAAATGTTTAAAAAATTGTTTAAAAAAAAAATTTAAAATAATGGTTAATATTTATACCGTATCGAAATATGACGTTCAGGTTCATCTAGTTAAATTATATAAAGACTAACTTTGTAGGATATTTTAACCAGTTATCTCTCTCATAAAAGCGTCTTTTTACCAAGTTTTACGAAAATTTCTGTGTTTAAATATTATTTGTTAGGTAGTGAGCGGGTTAAAATATTTTATGAAAATGTTCTCTGTAAAATGTTACTAGAAGTCTTCTCGAGCCAAATGATTATAAAATAAGCTTTTAAAGGTGCTAAAAACCAAAAAGAACAAAAATGCGCCTTGAGATATGCAACGATTGAGATATGCAACGAATTTGTCTTTGATTCTCAAACTTTTAGTTCTGACTTCAAGGCCAGTTTGAAGTACAGACTATCAAAATTATACCACAATATTTTTACTTTGTACTTGCAATTTAAAATATTTTTGTAAACAAAAGTCACAAGAATTCAAAAAAAAAAAAAAATAATTCATCAAAATTTGAAATTTTTTTTCCGCAGAATGTTAGAATTTTTCTACGCAGTTTCGTTTAAATTTAAGTACAATAAAATGTTAATCTGAAGTTCGAAACACGTTTGGCTGATTTTTGGAATTTTTTTTCTTGAAGACTTTTGTATTTTTCTCCATAGAAGTTTATGAAATTAATATGCAAGAAAACACTGAAATAATTTCCAAAAATCTCTAAAATGTAACACAAACTTAAGATAAGACCTTATTACAATAAAATTAAATTTCGGAACTACGTTCTCCAAAAAAATGCTAAAAATTTTTTTTTAAAAAATTTAAAATTTTGATGTAATTTTTTGAAATTTTTGTAGAAAAAATTTAAAATTTTGTTGCAATTTTTTTGAATTTTTGCTAATTTTGTAAGAAAAATGTAAAATTTTGTTGTAATTGTCTTGAATTTTTGCTAATTTTGTAAAAAAAATTTTAAATTTTGTTGTAATTTTTTGGAATTTTTTTTTACAGTTTTTAAACAAAACTTATATTTCTTGTAACAGGTATGAATACATTTGTTAGATTTATTAAAACGTAAGTTTTAATAATTTTGCTAACGATAAAATTTGGGAAAATCGCTGCCAATTAAAATATTAAAAAAAAATTTTTCAGAAAGTCTCATTTGAAACACAAAGCAGCAAGCAAAAACAAATCATAGAAGAACCGAGTAAAATTTTGTAAATATAATAATAGGAACTTACGAAATTTAATTTACATAGCTGATGGATGACAGGTCGTATGAGCAACTTAATACTTGTTTGAATAGCATATGACAAATTTACTTAATAAACCGCAAAAGAGCACTTAAGACACTTAACCTAAATTGAGTTTTTAATTGAGCAGAAAGTAGGACACCTCATGTAGATATATCACATGCACATGGCATATTTCTTATTAACAGTTATCAGTTGGGAATAACAATGACAAAAGCGTTAAGGCATAAATATGTACCAAAAAGTTGTAAAAGTGAATGCGGAATTTTTTTTTTTTTTTTTTTTTGTTGAAGTCACCCTACATATCACTTGCAACTAACTAAAACTTCTTTATTAAATCACAAAAGCGCTTGAGTCATTTTAGAACACTTACTCAACTCAAGTTGACTGATCCAGCGGTAAGCAAAACTTGTCGCACACACAATCACCTCAGCTAATTGACGTTACAGCCAGCACACAACTTGGCTTAGCACTTTTGCGTATTTTGAAAAGTGTTGTAATTGCTTTTTGTGTTTGTGTGCTGTGAGAATAATTGCTAAGCTTTGATAAAAATTTGTCAAAACTTGGCAGTTTGTTGACTCATAAAATTTCATAAATTCATAAACTAACGGCATAGCGCGCTTTTGACACTTTTCTTCTACGTCCATTACGAATTACGCTCGCAGTTGTTTATAGCTTTGTACTGCTTTTATGTTGTTTACTTTGAAATTTTCACAAAATTTGTATTTCAACTTACTTTAGCTAGCAGCAAAGTTTAACAGAAACCACAGTTTTTGAACTTTGTGAAATCAACTTTTCTTCGTTCGGAGTAGATTTTGTTGTGTAAAGGGCTAAAGTCGCCAAGTATTTTAAATGCAAAAATTAAAAGCTAGCGGATATTGGAAACGAGTTTAATGTATTGGGAAAAATAAGAGGTCTTTAAAAAAAAATTTAGAAAAATTTACTTTATGAAAAAAATGCCAAATTTATTAAAAAATTTAGTTTCTTTAAGATCTTTGAACTGTAAAAAATATTTTACTTAAAAATCGACAGAATATTTTACTTTATATAAAAAAATTTTACTAAATGATCGAGTACATATTTTACTTGATAAAAAAATGCCAAATTTATTAAAAACCAAATAAAAATAGAACCCCTTTAAAAAAAATTTAGTTTCTATAAGAATCTTGAACAGTGAAACATATTTTACTTAAAAATCGACTGGATATTTTATTTATAAAACAAAAAAATGGAAATATTTAATTTATTTAAAAAAAATAAGACTTCTTTAAAAAAATTATTTTCTATAGAATTGCCATCTTTGAACATTTTTTTACTAAATAATCGAGTACATATTTTACTTGATAAAAAAAAAGAAATGTCAAATTTATTTAAATAAGAAAATTTAGACACCTTAAAAAATTTTTTTCCTCAAAAACTACACCCGTGTTAAAATTTTTAATTATAAAAAATGAATACTTTCATAAATTATAGATACATCTTAAGTGAAGAATATCTAATTTTTTTTCAACACACGTTAGTGGGTTAGCATTCTCTGCTACAGGGTGTTTCCCACTCGCGCCACAGAGTGATTCTTGCAGTGTCAGCATTAGCCCACTGACACATTGACATCTTCTGATTAAGAACAAATGGCGCAATTGTCATCTAACTGTCAAGCTAAACAGACTGAATGGGCCTCTTATAGTTTGTGAAATGGATCACGACTACCTAGCTCTTTAGATGTATTATTTTATTTACGTACAAATATAACAAAAACAAATTGGAATGTAAAAAAGATTGAAGAGCGCAAATGAGCAGACAAGACGATAAGGTGGCATTCAAGAAAAAGTTTCACAAACAAAGAGTGCATTACATATCTACAAATGTACAGCCTACAAGCATGATACTTTGACAGTTAAACGACCGAATTCCGCAGTGCTAGCGCCGACACAAACAAATAGCAAAGACGACCCTGCAAAAAACCGAAATACTCTGTTCCATACTCCATAGAGTACTCCTTAAGGAGTATCGGAGTACTCCAACACTTATCCTCGCTCATATAAAAGAGGTGGTCCAAATTACATGGCGATGGCCGGTAATTGGATCACCTAATCCGACTCGGAGTACTCCATTTCTTTGCTTTTGAATACTCTATAGACCACCTACATGAGAGTACTCCCAAAATCCTCCTATTGGATTACTCTATGGACTATTCAACAGCAAAGCAAGAGAGGGAGTAGGTGGTCCTCAAAAAGAACACATACTCCCTCTCTCGCTTTACTGCAAAGTACTCTATAGAGTAATATTTTGCCAGCATTTTCAAAGTACTCTCACGTAGGTGTTCCATAGACTATTCAGCAGGGTGCTCCGATATGGATTAGGTGATCCAATCACCGGACATGGGCTTATAAATTGGACCACCTTTTTGTATGAATGAGGATAAATGTTGGAGTACTCCCATACTCCAACGTTTTTTACAGGGGACGCGCGCCATCACACAGTCACAGCTACGCAACGAACACATGTAAATGGCGGCGTGCGTAAACGAAAGAAATGAAACTTTTTGCTCGAATTGATTTGTAAGTTTTATCTATTTGTCGAAGGGGGAGGGGGAGATACACAAAACCAAATTTAAGCTGCGCCACTAGAAGCCAGCAAAGTATGCGGTAACTACAAATTACCAACAAATTTGTTAAAAGCTTTTCATTGAATATCCATTGCTTGCTCGATTTGCTTTTGCTCAATTTGCCATATGGCGCACTTAATTTAATTCTGATAAATCTGACTACTTTTTATGTATTATGTTAGGGTGACTGAGTTGGCTAGCCGCAGTGATGAGACAAAGTGGTTTCAACTTGAATAATGACTTTGAGATGTAAATATTTGGAGACCATGAAAATAAAATGTTTTCGTTGTTAAATTTTACTTTTGAGAGGAAAGGAGATAGAAGAGGGTTTTAATTAGGGCTACTTCCTTGTTATAAATATATTTGCAACGGTAGTTTGTATCATCAGCAACAGCAACGACATAACTGTTTTTTGAGGAATGCCGCTTCAAGGTCTAATATGCTGAGATTGAAAAGGCACCCTTAGTGAATTAAATGGTTCCCCCCATAAAATCAGAAAACAAAAATTTAGAAACACATTTTTTCAGAAATCTTTTTTTTTGAAAGTCAAAATTCAGAAGTCAAAATTCAGAAAGTAATGAGACGACAGAAAAAAATTAAGCTTAGATAATGGCTTTGAAATAAGTGAAAAACAGGTTTCGCAAAGCTTGCTCTTTACAAATATTTATAGCAACTCCTATTTTAAGAATTTGATTTTGAATTCTAAAGAAAAAAAAATTGGTCACCAAAGGGCTAATGCATAGTTACTAAACATACCTACAAAAAAAATTTATTTCAGAATTAAAAAAAAAGAAAGATTTTAAGGGGTTAATACATGCCCCAAATATGGGTTAATAATGTAAACATTTAATTTTTAAGTATGCAGTAATAGATCTAACATAAAAAATAATTTAGAAATAATGGAATGCTACTCTGAGGTGAATCATTTTATTTCGTTATTAATAAAATAGTTAAGGCCGTTAATGGGTTAACGCATGCATTTAAAAATTCAAATATTTACTATTGAAGTGTAGCGCAATTTATTTTTTCATACAAAAAGTTATTTAGAAATTATAAAAATAAAAATTCAGGTCACTAATGGATTAAGGCATGGCGTTTAAAGGGTAAAAAAGCTTAATATCAACTACTTAAGCATTAATCAAACTAGTTTCATGTGAAAAATTTGATTTTAGAGTTAAAAGAAAATTGCGGTCGTCAATGGGTTAACGTATGTATGGCAGCTCATTTGTTATAATTTTAAATATTTACCAATTAAGTGTAGCACAACCCATACAAACCTACGTAACGGCGCAAAATAATCGAGTTAGATATAAAGTTCCAGGTATGAAAGTTCTTAGGTTGAAAAGAGGAATTGATTAAGGCATGTCCGTCCGTCCGTCTGTCCGTCTGTTCGTCCGTGTACACTAGGGTGGTCCTTATTTGTATGGAGACAAACCGAACATGAGATATCCTTAGTCTCACCCCCCAAATAAATAGTAATATAGCCAAGGATATCACATATAAATTTTTAGCCCGATTGGAGACAGTTAAGGGGTGCCGCACGGCGGTCAAAGTTCAGAATACCCTATGGAGACTCCAAAAATAAAAATGATTATTTTTTTAATCTAACACCCAAAATCGATAGCACAATAGTCGAAAATATTATATTTAAATTTTGGTCCCGATTGGACACCGTTAAAGCATGTCGCAGGACGGTCAAAGTTCAGATTAGACTATAAGGTCTAAAAAGAATACAAATTATTTTTTCTTTTATTTCATACCGTAAATTAATAGCACTAAAGAAGAAGTAATCACATATAAAATTTGGTTCCGATTGGATACCATTAAGGCGTGTCGCACGGGGGTCAAAGTTCAGACTAACCTGTGAGGTCTAAAAAAATTCAAATTTCTTTACTTTATACCTGAAATTGATAGCACTTAAGTCGAAAATAACACATAAAAAGTTTGGCTCCAACTAACCACCGCTGCACGGGGTAAAAGTTCAGATTGCCCTATGGAGACTCCAAAAAAAAAAAGATTATTTTTTTAATCTTGTACAAAAAATCGCCAATACTATAGTCAAAGATATTACATTTAAAATTTGGGTGCGATTGGACAACGTTAAGGCGTGTCGCACGAGGGTCAAAAGTCAAAATTAGCTTTTTATAACCCAAATTATGGAATTTTTTTGGGGCTTGTAGGGTGTTATGACACCGCTTAGCGGACTTCAATCGAAAGTAAATTTTATGTATGATGTCTTCAACTCAGCGACCGAAAATAATTGTTATTTTTTTCTTTCAGAAGAAAAGGTTACGCGAAAATTCCCTTTATATGTTTTAGGGAAGTTTTAACCATTATCATAAGAGGTATTTTATTTTAGTCATAGCAACCAATATAAATGAGAGATTTATTTTTTTGGTTACGAATAACCATTAAGTCAACCATAAATTTTTTGGTTACGAATAACCCTTATCGCAAGCAATACATTTTTTGGTTATCGGTGACCCACTCGACAGAAAACTATTTTTGCTGAAGAGTGGTAAATTTTTCCTCGAGGAACTTGAAGACATTGGTCATGCCACTCCAGCAACTCAAGTTGTTTTATATTGTTTGAATTTTTTTGCTACCGATAACCAAAAAAATCCTATTACTTACAATAATGGTTATTGTTAACCAAAAAATGTTTCTCTCACTTATAATGGTTATGTTGACCAATATAAAATATGTATGTCTTACGGTAATGGTTACTTATAACCAATATTTGAATACATCAGTATTAATGGTTAAATAGGACCTTTTTATCATATTTCTTATAACAGTTACGTCCCTGCTTCAACTATAGTAATATCGATTTTGGGTATAAAAATATATTTCCGGTCTCCAACACAAACCAAATTTAATATGTCATTACTTATACTTTAGTGCTATCAATTTAAGGTATTAAATAAAAGAAAAATTATTTGAATTTTTTTAGACCTGGTATGAATTTCGACCCTCGTGCGACACGCCGTAACGGTATCCAATCGGAACCAAAATTTATATGTGTTTACTTCGACTTTATTGCTATAAATTTAAAGTATGAAATAGAAGAAATTTTAATTTTTTAGACCTAGTCTGAATTTTGACCCCCGTGCGACACGCCTTAACGGTATCCAATCGGAACCAAATTTTATATGTGATTACTTCTTCTTTAGTGCTATTAATTTACGGTATGAAATAAAAGAAAAAATAATTTGTATTCTTTTTAGACCTTATAGGCTAATCTGAACTTTGACCGTCCTGCGACATGTCTTAACGGTGTCCAATCGGGACCAAATTTTAAATATAATATTTTCGACTATATTGTTACCGATTTTGGGTGTTAGATTAAAAAAATAATCATTTTTATTTTTGGAGTCTCCATAGGGCACTCTAAACTTTGACCCCCGTGCGGCACCCCTTAACCGTATCCAATCGGGATAAAAATTTATATGCGTTATATTTGACCATGGAGGAACCGATCTAGGGGGTGAGACTGAAAAAAGTCGCACATTCGATCATAAGGACCACCCTAGTGTACACGATAACTTGAGTAAAAATTTAGATATTTGCATGAAATTTTGCATACAGCTTACTTTCTGGCCAAGGTAAACTGTTGTTGAAAATTGTCGAAATCGGATGATAACCACGCCCCCTTTTTCGATATCGAAAATTTCGAAAATTACATAAATTGACATGACTTGCGTAAAAACTGAGATATTTGCATGGAATTTGGTGTATTGGTTACTTTCTGGCCGAGGTAAACTGTTGTTGAAAATTGTCGAAATCGGATGATAGCCGCACCCCCTTTTTCGATATCGAAAATTTCGAAAATCACATAAATTGACATAACGCTTTTTAACGCTAGACATTTAATGTTCGGTTCACCCGAACTTTGACTTCCTTACTTGTTGATTCTAAATTTTTGGTTTCTGGAAAATATTTTTTGAAAAATTGTATTTCTGAATTTTTTCTGTCTGAATTTATGGGGGGCACCGAATTAAATAGCAGACACAGGGAGGCTGCTAGGTTGAGTTTACTTCCATCCAATGTTCATGCGATATTTTGGAAAAAAGTAAATATGTATTATATTTTTTGTAATTAATTTAACAAGCTATGACCTAATCGAGCTGCTTCAACTCTATGGTAGTGTAAGCAAAAAACTTTATACACGGACCTCCCCATAACCTAATTTTAGTCAATTGATTCGTCCGTTTTTTTTTTTTTGCCTTAGCAAGCAAAGCCTTTAGTTAATTTTTCAATTCATCAATTTTATTATTTTCTTTTTATTAATTTTAATTTTATTGCCGTATTTGGTTTCAATTAATTTATTGCGCCTGAGATAAGTCAAACTGGCCACGAACGTGCGGACGGACGCCAAGTGACCGTTGTCAGTTTACATTTTTAATAACATTCAGCGTTCCTTATGAGTGGGGGTATGTATTGGCACACAAAAGCCACGCGGCGCACATTTGAAGCGTTTGTCCCAATTTTAATGTGAATGCAAAACTTTTTTTTTTGCCTTCAACATTTCGCTATTTTCGAGGAGCGTTTAGCGAGGGTGGTGGCGCCATTGGCTGTCTTTATGCTTGATTGGTTGATTCTCCGCAGATTGTTCAGTAGATTGGTTAAATGTTTGCCTGTTGGCCACTTAATAACTTTTAATAAATAAGCTATTAACCCTGCTTTCATAACGTACGTCTGCGAGGCGTATAAAATTCGTGTTGAATTAAGGGCTACGAAATAACGTTATGAAGGCAGGGTTAATACGCGCACACATACATGGACATATCTTTACAAATACACAGCCCAAAGCATGCACAAGCGTGACTTGATTGTTGCGTAGGCGTTGCAATGCTACTGCACTCGCTCATGTTGATATACATACATACTCGTAATGTTATTGCTTTTGTTGTTTCTTGGTTAATGGATTTTTGTATTCTTTTTTTATGAATTTCACCATTTGTCCAGCCGTTATTTTTTATGGTTGCTTGCCGGTGGGTCAACAATAAATTACCCACATTTGATTGCCGGCTTGTGTTGAGTCGATTTTGTTGTTTGTATACCTTTCACAAGCTATATCTGTTAAGGAGCCATACAAAGTTAAAAGTATGACATACAACATCTTCATGTTATGTTACGTTATGTCGCACTATGTTGTGATAGGTTACATTGCTTGAGCTCTATTTTACTCTTTATATCTCGGAAACAAGTTGAGATATGGAACTTATTCTCATCCCTTCTTGCAGCTCTTATTAGCACCTTTTGTTTGATACCCATATTGTACTAACATACATATCTTGGATCACCCTAGTCCATTCATATATTGGTCGATAACTCCGAAAGTAGTCGAGTTATTGAAATAGACAATATTTTAAACTTTAACTTACAGATCTCGTAATGTAACGGTGAAATTCAATTTCAATTCTGTTACGCAGTTTTTAAGTGATGCGCGCACAAACACACAGACAGACAGACATTTTTAAAACTGTTGCTTAGTATTCTATTGTTGCAATAATGTTCACTTTTATCAACTTTCCTTAAATATCTGTTTGATTTAACATCGAGATGCTGCAATTTTCTTATGTTTGTTCATTTTGAAAATCGTGTTGCGGTATTTAATTCATATTATTATATAGCACAAAATTTTGAGTTTTTTAGGCAATCTTTGTGTTAATATGTTATGCTATGCTATGCCATGTTATGTTATCGTATGCTATGTTATGCTGGATTATGTTTTTTATATGATATTATGTTATGTGTTTTTATGTTATGTCATGCTCCGCTATGCTGGATTATGTTTTTTATATGATATTATGTTATGTGTTTTTATGTTATGTGTCTATTATTTTTCGCTTGCATTTTATGTTATACTCTTTATGTCTTATTATTTCATTATATGTTATGCCAGATTACGTTTTTTATGTGATATTATGTTATGTTTTTTATGTTATGTCATGCTATGTTATGCTAGATTATATTTTTTATATGACATTATGTTATGTTTTTTTATGTTATGCCATGCTATGTTATGCTGCATTAAGTCTTTTTATGTGTCTATTATTTTTTGCTTCCATTTTATGTTGTGTCATGCTATGTTATGCTAAATTATAATATTATCTTATGTTTTTTTATGTTATGTCATGTTATGTGTCTACTATTTTCTCCTTACAATTTAACTCAGAGTTCAAAGTTTCAGCCATTCATCAGCGGAATTGTTAACTTTTTCCTACCCGAATGTTGCACCAACCTCACTTCAACCATCATTCTTAGCTTGTCTTGCAACACATTTTTAATTTTTCATTATTATTTGTTATTGCTTTTTAGTGCACATTTAGCTTTGGTTTTGCGTCATTGCATATTAGCAGCGACGATAATATCTCCGTCCAACAAAACCCTTCATTGCTCTGACAAGCTTTATAATAAGCTTAGTTTGACTTTAATTGAAATTGAAGCGCTAGAGAATGTGGTAAGTTGCGATGGCAAGCATTACAATACGGTGACGGTTGTTGTAGTTTTGCTTTGTGTTGAAAATGAGGAAGGATTTTTGTACTGAGACTGGCAACCTTTAGACAATAAGACGACGCTCACTCTGCAACACCTTTCATATCTGCTCCCTTAAACTCTTTCGCATTAACTATAGTTCGCAGTCTTGCTACTTTTCGTCTGAGAGATTGTACGTGGCTGAGAGATTGTACAATGAACATCTCCGGTATAGTATCGAGACCATCGGCTTACCTCCACAATTTTTGGGTGATACAAATTTAAACCGAACTAACTTACTAAGCTCTTACTTTGGCTCTCTGGTATTTTACTTTATTTTCATTACAATTAATTAATAAATTACACAATTTAATCCAAAAAAATAAAAAATAAAATTTCTAAAATTCAAGAACGTCCAAGTTCACTCTCTTTCTGTGAAAGCAATTTTATTAATTGCAAAAATGTTTTAAATTATTTATGCCAATTACTCAACTAAAGATATCTACCGCATAAGAAAATAAATGTTTGTATCATAAATTCACTCACAACTCTAAACGACTACAAAAACAAATCAACGACCTTACCACCAGCATAGCTCGTGCCTTCAAACTGAACTAGGAAATCAATCAACCGCAACCGTCAACCAACAGCCTCAACACACTTTGGTTTTTTTTTGTTTTCAATGTGTAATGGAAGCAGATGTAATAAAATAAATACTTCATA
This sequence comes from Sphenella marginata, assembly GCA_951509765.1. Classification (NCBI taxonomy): domain Eukaryota; kingdom Metazoa; phylum Arthropoda; class Insecta; order Diptera; family Tephritidae; genus Sphenella; species Sphenella marginata. The sequence continues at coordinate 18,379,108 of OX608079.1, forward strand.
AGCTTAAAAGATATAATAGAAGCAAATAGAACAATGCCAAGCTGTAACAATAATACCATGCCATGAAATATACACCACAAACAATCAACGACATTCAGCTGCCCAACCACATCAAGCGCTTCCGTCGCATCATACAACACCTAGGTTATTGAGCGGTTAGGCGTAAAATATGTATAAACAAATAAGTCAGCATAACGGTACTACTAGCACGATAGGGATGACAAATTTTTGGATTTGAGAAATAAAGGGATTTGCGTGATATTAAAAATTCGGGATTAGTTCTTGTACTCAGGTATAAGTTAAAGTTCGACGGCTGAGTGAGAGATCTCGAAATATTTTTAAAAAATAGGCTACTTCAAAATCTTTTTTAATAAAACTCTATTTCAGAATTTTATTAAAAAACACCCCTTCTAAAATTTCAGCAATACCCTATCTGAAAATTTGATTCAAAGGTTGCACGAAATTTTTGTTCTGATGAGGAGTTCTTACACCAAATCTTGGAACACAAAAAAATGTCTGACCCTACATAGTTCCATATTAGCAATAAAGCTAATTTCTCTTCGAATAGACCAACAACATTAGCTAAATTTATTTACCGTGAATTTAATTTTCCATGGAACAGCGCATCATTACGGAATTAATTAATGAAATTAAGAAATAACGAAACACAAAATAAACTTTAACATTCAATAAATATTTTATATCAATAAAACAGCATGTAAATGGATAAAAAACAATAAAGGTAATTGATGTTAGCTTCAATTAATGAGCGTAATTTACAAATAATTTTTGATATAAAACAGAAAAACAAAGAGTGAAATTACAACAAATAAGCACGAACATAGTCAGAATATTGTAAATACATAAAGTGGATGTTGATATTGGAAAGTAAACAAAAACAACAAATTAATTTTATTAACAAACAAAAGACAAATTTACATTAATTTACAACAATAGCAAATTATTAGCAATTTAATATAGAAAAAACTATAAACATTAGGGTGTGTATTATTTGCCTAGAAAGAGTTTTTTATTGGAGTAATATTTTTCATGACTTTAAAACCAAGACTTCAGCTTAAATCAAGCTCCCTGAACATGAGAACCACCGACCAGTCCATTTTTGATACCTCTGTGATATAAAGAGAGCGCAGCGTATTGCTCCATTTAGAGCAGAGTATTGAAGTAGAATTTACTATAGAATTTAGGAAATAGATAATTCGTACAGAATTACGAGAGGTTGGTATACTTTCGGAACTTTTTAGCATCATTTCGGGAATTTTTCTAAACTATTTTGGGACGATTTCGGTATTTTTTCGGGACTATTTTCTTGACTTCTTCATTTCGGACTTTAATATGTAAGTGCGGAAAAATTTCTGGACTCATTTGGGATAATTTCGGAATTGTTTTCTTGACTTCGTTAGCATCATTACGGAATTGTATGTATAATTTCGGTACTTTTTCGGGACTCCTTTGGGTGAATTTCGGAAATTTTATGTATCATTTAGGGACAATTTCGGTATTTCTCGGGACTATTTCGGGACTCCTTTGGTATAATTTCGGGATTGCTTTCTTAACTTTTTCAGGATAATTTCGGAATTTTATGTATAATTCCGTGACAATGTGGAGACTCCTTTAGGATAATTTCGGGATCTTTTTCTTGTCTTTTTAAGGATCATTTGGAATTTTATGTATAATTTCGTGACAATTTCAGTATTTTCGGGACTACTTTGGGATGATTTCATGATGGTTTCTTGACTTTTTTAAGATCATTTCGAAATTTTGTGTATGTATACATCCGGAACAGTTTCGGGACTATTCCGGGACCATTTCGGTATTGCTTACGGTACTTTTTCTGGTCGTTTTCGGAGTCGTTTGCAGAACTTTTTCGACACTTTTTTGTGATCATATCAAAACTGCTTTCGGATCATATCGGGCCAATATTTGGATTTTTCGTTTAATAAATAATTGAAATTGGGTCAATATTACAAATTTAAAAATGTCCTGGATTGAATTGGGTATTGAAAACTTAAGGGGGGGGGGGGAATTTTTAATGGGTCTTAGATACGTCAAGATAGATCCCGTCCATTTTAAGGCAAATATTAGAAGCAAAATGCGAGTATAAAATATGCGAGTATAAATGCTCGAGTGATTGAAGGAGCATAAAATGTACAAAGCGAGTTTAGTTGCCGGGTGGGGGAGTGAGGCTAGCACTTGTTTTAATGAACAACAAAAATGTTCATAATTGTATTGTTATTTCTATTGTTCTCGCTTTTTTCGGGCGCCGCTATCAATAAGCAAAGTATTGTGGTTTGTTTATTGTTGCTACTATGAGGGTGCGCCGACTATTGGAAAGCATGGGGAGCGACCGCGTCTTGCCACCAGCACTTGCTTACCATCTGTCTGGCGTAAAGTATTTGCTGTTTATTGGGGGGGGGGGGAAGCAGCAATCAAGCGTAAAAGCATCATGCTGCGGTTGAGTGCTTAAGACAAATGTCATGCTGAAAAGTGGGAATAATGAAATAGATAAATACGCGAGCGGGTAGAATAAGTAGCGGAAGAAAGCAGTAAGCTGCTTGTATTTTGGTATAATTTGGTTGAATTTCTTTTTTTGTTTTTGTTTTTTTTTGTGTTTTTCTGTTTTTTGTTGCACAGCAACAAATCTAGCTAGCTAATGTATTTACTTAACGGATTTGGTGGGGTTTGGTTGACTGAGAGTATGTAAATCTACTTAAATAATCGCAGCAGATGTGATCTAGAGTAATTAATTTACGAGAGTAAGTTCTATTTTTAAACTGTTGTGCATGAGTGTGTGTGTATGTTTGCAGTCATTCAATTACGCAGAGCTTTTAGAGCTTTTGGAGGAATTTTGGTTTACGGCATAGATACTTACATCAATATGTTTTGTGAGTATAACTTGGTGTGGAGTTCCGTCTTCTTACTGGAATAGCAAGGTAGACTCCTTATTCTGTAAAAACCTCAACGCGAACTGCTTACTTGGTTGTGTGCTGTAATTTTTTACTAACCGTTTTCTTTTTGCCAGCACTTAGCGACTTATACAATACAAATCATATGTAGCTCCCATACAATCCATTGTTCCAATAAATGCGGTTTGGGCTATGTATCTTCAAACTAACAGTTTAGAAGAGTTTGTACCAATTGGAAGAGTAAGAATCGGACACTTAAAAATACTATGCGTAATCATGAAAAGTTTAAAGTTAAAAAAAAAAAAAAAAAAAAAAAATAAGTATTAAATTCATGTATGAACTTTGAAACAACTTCTTGAAACAACTCGGTTGCACGGAGAAATTGATTCCAAGATTTGATTAATTTAAACAAGAACCAGCGTGAATTTCAAAATATCACATTTCTAATTGCGTCACCAATCTTTAGTTTTACTAACAAAACTCTCGCCTGACATGAGAAAGGTGTTAAAATGTAAACAAAAGCGCCACAAACTTTTTAAAGAAATAAAATAAAAAAACTCAAATAAAAGAATTTTAGCGGCACTAACCTTGAGAAAGCGCCCTCTACACACACAATTTTATGTTTTGTTTGTGTGTTTTGTGTAAGAAAAAATAATTAAAACTATTTTGAACTTGTGTGCATGCATTTGTTGTTGTTGTTGTTTTTTTGTTTTTGTGTACTCTTTTCGCTTATGTGTAAATAAAATGTGCATAATTAAAAAACTAAAAGCCGCTTAAGAATAATAAACATTGCGCGAGAGCAATAAAACAAAACAAGCAATAGAAACAACAACAACAACAACAAATATGGCGTCAAGAGCGCTGGTTGTAATTAAAAACTAAAGCGAAACTAGAGAATGGTAAGTGGAAAAATTAAAAGTTTTGTGAAATTGTTTTAAGAATAAAAGAAGATCTAACACGTACGCAGTTTTGATGGCTTTTTAGGTATTTCTTTTGTTTTTGTGTTTGGGTTTTATGTAAATAAGACTACGATTTCTTATTAAAAAATGTTTAAAAATTCTCAAATGTTTTATAAATTATTTCGTAAAAAGCTAAAATTTGAAAACGGTTAAACAAAAGTGAATACTTCCCCTTGGGGTTTGTTTCTAGTTAAAACGCGCAAGTTTAGAAAAAAAAAACAAAAAAAACGAAAACGTTAAGTAGGCGTGGGATCTCACTTACAAACTTGCTTTTTGAGATTAAATAACGCAAAAAGGGGCAGAGCATTCCCTAAACAAATTTAATTATTTTTACTCCATGTTTCTAAAGTATGTGTCGCAGAGTATCAAAGCTTGCTGGTAGAAGAGCTTTCTTTTGAACTATCAGCAAATAAGGCTAGCAATAGTGCACAAGCTCAAAGACTGTAGCATATAGGTAAGAACCGCTTAAGGTCAACATTTCTCCTTCATTTTGTACATTCATTTCTGCTAATACAATTTTTGTAGTATAGTAGTGTAGAAGAAAGCTTTTTGATAACTTTAACAACAGCTTTGGATGATTAATTAAGTTAATTCGAAATGGTAATAAACATGTTAAAGAAATACATTTTATTTCACATCAAATTTACTGAAAAGAAAGAAAAACTGTAGCTCAGTGAAAGGTAATAAGAGATCAAAAGAAAAAAAGTACAGCTGTGTGTAATATAATAGTAGTGAAATTGCATTTGATATCGTTGGAAGCAATGAGAAATGCTTTTAAAAAATTTTATTAAAAAAAAAAAAACAAATTCGTTAACAAAATACATACAAACAAAATTCAGCAACGTTAATTTGGTTTTTAAAAATTAAAATTTAAAATTTTTTTTTGGCAGAATTTTTAGAAATTTTTTGATTATAAAATTTTCTAGCCCAATTAATTTAAACTCAACTGTATGCAATTTAGATATTTTTCAAATATTTCTCTAAATTTTCAAAATTTTTTTCTTCAATAAAACGTATGAATGAAATTTATTTTTGTCTCCTAGAAAGTTTGGAGCGATCTACACAATAACAATTCTCGAAATTCAGGCAAGTTTTTAAACGAGTTTGAACTTACACATTTACTGACTAAATTTGAATGGTCTGAGAAATTGTGAACATAAAAATTTTCTAAAAATTCTGCAGAAAAAGTTTGCAAATTTTGATAGAAATTTTTTTTATTTTACTAAATTTTTCTAAACTAATTTTTAAGTGGATTCTGTTACAGAATTCGCTATACTTTAAAAGAGAATTTTTAGAAACATAACTTCTTTTCATTTCTTGGGACGGTGTCCAATTTAATAGCACTACTATTATATTGCACACAGCTGTATGTATAAAGTTTTACAAAACTAACAACACAAATCATGGAAATCTAAGCTATATGTACTTTAATGCATTCGGCGGTAGCAATTAGTAGCGATGATTGGGTAAAAATGCTATAAATCAGTGAAGGGTTTTTTGTATTTTTGACTTTCTCAGTGCTGAGCACATAAATTGGCGTAAGAAAGTAACAACAGAAAAACACGAAAATGATTTATCAAAAATTTCAACTTTTTTTTTTGTTTTTGAAAAGTAAACGAATGAAGTCAGCTAAAGTTAAGTTCATCTGGCAACACGAAATGCCATCAATTAAAAAGTTCAAAACATGCAACTACCTGAGCTGGGTACAAAAGCTTCACGCATATGGGGCAAGGCAAGCGAGTGAGCACACCACTTTGTCTTGCTCATGGATCATTGAAAGGTGCAACGCAGCTACTTAATAACCCGTATTTATGACACAAAAAGAACCGCATAATGATCTTAACGTTATTATAATTAATTTAAATATCATTGTAGTGACATTAAGACGACTAAAGATGTTGCATACAACGCAGCAATATTGAATGCGTAGCTCAGGAAATTAAAGCATTCAAAAGCACTAAAAAAAAACGCACAAAAACAATTCGATTTTTAACTGCGTCGTAAGCATAACGGCTATTATTGTATTTTTTGGGAAAAAGGTGAAAAGGTAAATGCCATGATAAATGTAATATGCACGTCATGGGCAAGTCCAGGAAAGTAGATCTGCAAGGCCTGAGGCCAGAGCATATTTCTCTCATTGTAAAAGCTCTGCATCAAAATTTAAGTTTTTTTTAATATCACAACACATTTCTTGGATTGCCCCCTTACGCATTTGTAGATATGTATGTGTTGAGTTGCAGCTTAGGGCCATTAACTTTCTTACAACGTTATCAACGTGAATGGCTTCGCTAAAGCAATTACAGGCCATTATCCCTTGTACTCTGGCGTGGCTAATGTGTGAAATGAAATGTCAGTTAAAATCGATTGATTGATGAGTTATTAATCTGAATGTGGGAATATAAATAAAGTAGGTTATATCGATTTATATCAGCAGTTGCTCTAGTTATATACATTAAGAGGCGCAAATGTATACCTAGCTTTCAAAAAAAAAAAAAAATATGTATGAGCATAATTCATTTTTAAATCCAGATTTTCATAATTTTTCTTAAGCTTCTCTAAACATCTGACTGTGCGAAAAAAGCGAATTCTAATCCTACCAAATTTCATTGGTCTAGCATAAACGGTTCTGAAGTTATTCGCAGTCGAATTTTGAAAATTGCATCACTCATATGTAGGCGGTGCCACGCCCCTTTTCCAAGAATTTGTTCAAATAGTCTGGCCAATTAAATAAAGGTCTCGAATTTTATTATTATAGCTACCTTTATTCTTAAATTATTTTAATTTATATGTTTTTCAAAATATTCGATATCGAAAATAGAGGATTGGATATATTTTGCTCATTGCTAAAACTTTGAAAAATTTCCATTAAACTAGTAAAGCTAGCAAATATTATTATTGTGAATTATTATTTATTTATGAACTATTTCATTTTAAACGTTGTTCGAAATTTTCGATATCGAAAAGGGGGTGTGGTTATGGGTCCGTGTCTACCAATTTTCTAAAAATGTATTAACGCAGCTGCCTTTTAATGAATTATTTTATTTTATATATTTTTCGGAATATTCGATATCGAAAATCGAGGCTATATTCGCCATGTTTGTATTCCGCGCATTTAGAAAAATCTTCAAATGAATGACGAAATCAGTAGAGTTACCAAGTTTTATTATTGCAGCTGCTTTTATTTCTGAACTATTTAATTTTAAACGTTGTTCGAAATTTTCGATATCGAAAAAAAGGGCGTTTATTTCGCCAAATTTTTTACAAATTTTATTATTGCAGCTGACGTTTCTTAATGGACTATCCTACTTTTCACGTTTTTCGAAATTTTCGATATCGAAAATCGAGGTTATATTCGGCAATTTTTTAATTTTGGAAAAATACTCAATTGAATGATTAAATCAATACATCTACCAAATTTTATTATTATAGCTGCTTTTTATTTATGAATTACCTCTTTTTAAACGATGTTCGAAATTTTCGATATCGAAAAGAGTTATTTTTAACAAATTAAATTATTGCAGCTGCCTTTTTTTATTGCATTATTTTATTTTTTACGTTTTTCGAAATTTTCGATATCGAAAATTTTTTTTTCGAAAATAGCTCTGAAACGCAGTAAAGCGTGATCGGGTTTCTAGTATGCTAATACAATTTTTCGAAATTGCCCATCAAATTAAAATAACCACTCATTTTGAGCTTTGAAGCAAAACATTCTACTCGTACTCCATACAATTTAATGCTTCACTTACGCTAGACCAACAATTTGCATGCGAATGATTGTTGCATGTTTTTGTACCATTATTAACTGCTCGCATTGTGGCATAAAATGTTTTGTTGCAACACAAAGTTGACTTTAACTGACAATTTCCTCTTTACTAGCTATACAATTAAATCACAAACGAATAATAGCAATCATATCACAGAATGCACATATGTAAATATGTATGTATGTATGCATCTACTCTGACAATAATTCATATTGAGTAAAAGGAGGCGTGGAAAAATGGAGCTAGCTTAAGACAGCTGAGTTGCTTTTATATTCTTTGTATGCACCAGTTGATTCGATCCCGAAATTTTTTTTTTCGAATACCGAAAAAATAATTTTTTAAACTTTTGAAGGAAATGGAATGGAAGTTTCGGGATAATGATAAATATGTAGTTCTTGATCACAGAATTTTTGTATTCGGAATTACGGGATTGCTTGCCCTAACATGCATAAATGTAAATTGTATACAAAAGTCATGTTGAAATTATTTAAGGTTGATTGCAATGCAATTTGTGAAAATGTGGCAATTAAGTTATCCATTTGATTGAACATGCAATGCCAACAACAATAGAATGTGAAAACAAAAACAAAAAATAAATGAATAAGAGCACTAAATATGAGAGCAAACAAATTGAAATTGCGAATGTTACAATGCCATTGGCAGTCATTTTGAAGAAGCAGAATTTGACAAGAAAAAACTGCCCAAGTATTTAATTTGCCACAAATTATGTTGCTACATTGTTTCTTCAATTGACAGCCAATCAAAGTGGCACAAACAGCAGCCTTAGTTGTTGTACAATTATTGGTATATCGAGTACAAATATTGATTGTTCCCATCAACATTGAAGAAACGTATAAATTTACGAGGTAAAAGAGTTGCATGTGTGTGAAATGTATTGATGGTTGACAAGCTGGGAATAATGTTTGCAACATGCAACAAAAGCAGCAATGCTTCGGTCAGCCAAAAAAAAAATAGTCTAACTGCAAAAATCTATTCTTTTGTATTTCCTCCAACTCTGGGCACTTCAGTATTCCTCGAAAACTAGAATTTTTGCTGTTATCGATTTTGATTTCTTTGGACTAGTTTGAGTTGAGCTGGAAAATGATGCTTGTAAACGAGTACTGTTTCTGAACTGCTTGATGTTTTACTAAAGGGTTAAAGCTTGGATACATACAAACCTACAAATATAAAAGTTCGTTTGTCAGACGAAGCAAATAAATATGATGTACGTACTATGTATAAACCAATCGATTGATGGATTGGTAGATTTGTGGCTTTGACAGCACTTTTACAAAAAAACAAAACAAAAAAAAAAAAAAACAAAAAAATTGAAAGCCACAAACCCACCTCGTGATTAATTTCTCATTTCATTAATTATTTAAAGTGTAAAATGTCAAGCAAATCGAGTAAAATTTAAATGAAATGGTGGAAAGTGAAATACTGCATTTAGCAAATTATTGTAGGTAAAATATAAATTTAAATAAATTTGCTGCTAAAACACGTAAAGGTATTGCGCCGCGTTATAAGGTAACCATAAATTAAGGTTGTTATCCAATACTCAATATCATATCTCATGTTACTAACTATGCAGGTGAGTTGTAGGTTCTGTTTTTGATGTTTAGATAATTTAATTAGGAAAACAAATTGTTATATCATTAAGTATAACAAGAAGCATTTCGATAATTAATTGGAAATAATTTCATTGTCGGAAACTTAACACCATTCATAAAACACAAAATAGCCAAACCAAGGTAGGGGGTCCTCTCAGTACTCAGCTAAAGCGTGTTGTGCACCCAGTTTAAGTGTGAACAGAGTTTAGGAAAAAATAAAATAAAATAAAATAAAATAAAATAAAATAAAATAAAATAAAATAAAATAAAACAAAATAAAATAAAATAAAATAAAATAAAATAAAATAAAATAAAATAAAATAAAATAAAATAAAATAAAATAAAATAAAATAAAATAAAATAAAATAAAATAAAATAAAATAAAATAAAATAAAATAAAATAAAATAAAATAAAATAAAATAAAATAAAATAAAATAAAATAAAATAAAATAAAATAAAATAAAATAAAATAAAATAAAATAAAATAAAATAAAATAAAATAAAATAAAATAAAATAAAATAAAATAAAATAAAATAACATAAAATAAAATAAAACAAAATAAAATAACATAAAATAAAATAAAATAAAATAAAATAAAATAAAACAAAACAAAATAAAATAAAATAAAATAAAATAAAATAAAATAAAATAAAATAAAATAAAATAAAATAAAATAAAATAAAATAAAATAAAATAAAATAAAATAAAATAAAATTAAAAAAAAATAAAATAAAATAAAATAAAATAAAATAAAATAAAATAAAATAAAATAAAATAAAATAAAAGAAAAGAAAATAAAATAAAATAAAATAAAATAAAATAAAATAAAATAAAATAAAATAAAATAAAATAAAATAAAATAAAATAAAATAAAACAAAATAAAATAAAATAAACTAAAATAAAATAAAATAAAATAAAATAAAATAAAATAAAATAAAATAAAATAAAATAAAATAAAATAAAATAAAATAAAAAATAATAAAAAACTCTGTGTAAAATATGTTTATTCTGCACCAACAACCAACTGTAGGATCTCTGGTATGTGTCAATGAAAAACTAGAATATTTGCAAACTTGGAACTATAACACACACGCTCTTATACATAAAAATAAATATGTCCCTGGTAAGCCTGCTTGCGTATATACAAATCCACAACGACATCCCGTCCGAGATATTCAAGTTAATTTGCATATCATTTGACTACTAAATGAAGCAATCAACCGCTAGCAAATGTCACCGTATTGCTATGGAAGCATACACACACAAACACACACACATTAACAAATAAACATATTAATTGCATCACTGCATTTCGACAAACATGGAATATAATGGAGTCGTCCAAAAGTGTGTAGAGGCCAAAGAGTCAGTTGGCAATCAGGCGTGCAACACCAAGGAGCAGCAACATGAATAAATCCTCTATGGCATGGTAAATGCTATGACAGCTTTAGAGCGCATATAAATTACAACAACAGAAATAGCGAAGCAGTCAACTGTAACAACAACAAGTACAAATAATTCGACGAATTGCCTTACCGTTCAAAAGTCAAAGCAACAAAAAAAAAAAACGCTGAAGCTACATAAGTAAATGGACTTTAGGAAAATGCTGAGAAATTCTTGAAATGGCGACACTTTGTCGTCTGCAACGTCACATTTCAACAAGTCTACATACATACATACATAAATACATGTGTAGATTAGACCATATCAGAAAAAAAAATTCGTGTATACCCCCTCATATAAAGTATTAGTAATAACTAAGCTTTTTCATTTCATTTCATTTAATTGGTTTTTTTTTTAAATTGAATTTTATTTGGATTTATTTTGTTATGGTGTATTATGTTATGTTATGCTATGCTATGTTATGTTATGTTATGTTATGTTATGTTATGTTATCTTATGTTTTGTAATGTTGTGGTTTGTTATGTTATGTTATGTTATCTTATATTATGGTATGTTATGTTATGTTATGTTATGTTATGTTATGTTATGTTATGTTATGTTATGTTATGTTATGTTATGTTATGTTATGTTATGTTATGTTATGTTATGTTATGTTATGTTATGTTATGTTTTTTTTTTTTTTTTTTTTTTTTTTTTTTTTGCCCAACGGATTATTACCCACCATATCCCGCCCGACCGGCGCGAGGGGCGCATCCGCATGACGCGCGGATTGTTCTTTCGTGCCGAGTCTTTGAAAGGCTTTGGTTTGTTAATCGTCGAGATCTAAAACTGCTCAGCTACAGAGAAAACCTCATCAGCTAAGTACAAAAGATTCCACAATTAATAAATAATTAGTTGACAGCGAAAAGTTATTGTTAAGAATAAAGATAAGAATCAAAGGATATGAAAAAAAAAGTTGTTGCTATGTATTCAGGATAGAAAGAATTGACTTTTTTATGCTGTATAGTGAGTCTGAGATATCAAACGTACCAGAATGAGAATTATAATCTTGACACAAACAACGAAAAGGCTCATTTAATTCAAAATTAGTTCGGCACTGTTTCAAGATAAGTGGTTTAAAATGTCTTGATGGACGAGAAGGTACATTGAAGTTCACTTCGCTCAAAAGAAACGGGCTTACGATTGAACCATTTAGTAATTTAATCATGAAGACAATTCCAAGCATTTCCCTCCGACTAGAAAGGCTGTGAAGATTAATTAGTTTTAAGCGACTCGTATAAGATGGCAAATTATACAAGGGATCCCAGTGAAGATCTCTTAAGGCAAATAGTAAAAATTGTTTTTGAACTGATTCTAAGCGATCCACGTGGACCTGGTAACGCGGGTTCCAAATAATAGAACCGTATTCAAGTATCGGTCTGACTAATGTAGTAAAGAGAGTTTTAGTTACATAAGGGTCGCTAAATTCTTTAGACCATCGTTTAACAAATGCTAGAACGCCTCTAGCTTTATTGACTGTTACGTTAATGTGGCAGTTGAAATTGAGTTTGTAATCCATAGTAACCCCAAGGTCAACAAAATCATACATTTGCTCAAGACTATAATTGTTAATTGTATAGGAAGCTGGCTGTGAAATTCCTCTCGAAAAACGCATGTATTTACATTTCTTTAGATTAAGCGGCATATAATTTAAATCGCACCAAGTAACTAGTGTATTTAGGTCTGATTGAAGCTTATTGCTATCTTCGGGTGATGCGAATGACATGAAAAGCTTTACATCGTCGGCATACATTAACATTTTCGAAAATTCTATTACTGTAGAAATGTCATTTATAAACAACAAGAACAGAATCGGGCCCAGATGGCTTCCTTGAGGAACTCCAGAGGAGACACTAATAACATCGGATTCACAGTTTTTAAACACTACTTTTTGTGTTCTGTCACTAAGGTAAGAAGAGATCCAGCGATTGAGACCCGGCTGGAAACCCAGCTGATCTAGTTTATGAATAAGTAACGAGTGACACACTTTATCGAAAGCTTTGCTGAAATCAGTATAAATAACGTCGGTGTGCAGATTTTTTCTAAAGCCATTTGAGACATGATTTGTAAATTCAAGTAAGTTTGTAACGGTGGACTTTCCCTTACAGAACCCGTGTTGACAGTCAGAAATCAAGGCAGAGATAGGATTCGTAAGCTGATTGGTAACAATAGCTTCAAACACTTTTGGGATGGCAGACAGCTTTGCTATGCCACGATAGTTCTCAATAGAAGCCTTGCTTCCGCTTTTGTGAAGCGGTAGAAGAAACGACTCTTTCCATGCTGTTGGAAAAACACCACACTTTAGTGACAGATTGAACAAGTTGGTAAGGGGTTTGTAAATATTGTTAGCGCACTTCTTCAAGAAGCATGTAGGAATCCTATCAGGACCACATTTAGAAGATTCTTTCAAGGTTTTCAGACAAACAAGAACATCATTGGCGCATATAGTTGGACAATTAATTAAATTGTTCCCATGTAGCTCATAGGGATAATTTAGAAAGTCAGAATTGGTGACGGCAGAATAGTTAGAAGTGAAAAATTGCGCAAAGAAATTAGCAATATCTTGATTATCGCTAGATAAAATGTCTTTATATTTCATGGCTGAGGGAAATCCCACTACTTTCCGTTTAGAATTTACGAAATCATAAAATGACTTCGGATTGCGAATAATGTCTCTCTTTGTTTTAGAGATATAGGCTTTATAGCACTTTTTATTTAAGTCGATGTACCTCTTACGTAGACCAGAATACAACAAGTAGTGTTTGTTTAACCCCGATTTCTTAAATAATTTGAAAGAACGCGTTTTTCTATTTTTCAGCATCATAAGCTCTTTAGTAAACCAAGATTGCGTTGGATGATCATATGTTATTTTACGTTTAGGAACAATCTTCTCAAATAAGTTGTAAATAGTTTGATTAAAATGCAAAACGTTTGAATCGATATCGCCACACAGCTCAGGCCAAGTTAATTTAGACAGTTCTTTATTTAATTTCTTATAGTTGGCTTTTGAGAAATTAAAATCAAAGTTACAACTTGAGCAGCCTTGTGTACAATGGCCATTACTTAAGGTTTCGTGAAATATTTCCATAGAAGGGTGGTAGACGTCTTCTGGTAAAACCAGCGGATCGCCACGACTTACAGAAAATTTATTTTTATCATCGACAAAAACTAAATCTAAGACTTTGCCAAACTTGTTTGCTGTAACGTTTATTTGATTAAGACAGAGATCGGAAATTCCATCTAAAAAGTCATTGTAGCCCGGTCTAGATGGATTTGGAATAATATTTCCATCGACTATTTTCCACGATATATGAGGTAGGTTAAAATCACCCAAAACAATCATGGAGTCAGAATCTTTAGTCAAAAAGTGAACCGTTTTGAGCAAAGAGATAAGTTGTATGTACAAAGCGAGATCAGATGCTGGAGGGATGTAACAAACAAATAAGTACATGGAGACATTTGCTAGCTGAATGCGGATGCATTTGAACTCAATGGAATCAATGTTAGGTAAATCAACCTCCTCTGAAGGTATGGAGGAATGAACTGCAAGTAAAACTCCACCCCCGACCCTGTTCAAGCGATCATTTCTATAAACTTGAAATTCGTTGCAAAAAAATTCAGAGTTGAAAACATGAGGTTTTAGCCAAGTTTCAGTAAAAGCAATTACGTTATAGTTACAACAGAAAGATTTCAAATAAAGATCGGTTAATTTGGTATTCAAACCTCTGACATTTTGATAAAAGATAGTCATGGTCTTAGTACTCAGTTTTTTGGCTCAACGTTATCACGAGAGATTGTTGCTACATTTTGAACATTTCTATTTGGTCTGTATTCAAACTCCCGCACAAGAGCACCGGGGGGCCAAAAAGAACTATCCAAAAGAGCGTCGAAATCTTTTCCAGCGACATCAATTCTAAATGAAGACATATTTCTCTGATACGTGAAATTAAACTTTTTAATAGTCAAGTTACGATCTTTTACCTTAGTCGAAATATGGTACATTAAATCTTCTTCTGTAGTGTCAGGATGGAACCTAGACACAAAAATAGATTTTTTGCGAGGGACCACAACCAGCTTCCTAGCAATTGGTTCAGACTCAATTGCAATTGCAGGAGGATCCGGATTTTTTTTAGCGGAGGACTTTGGAGGGTTCTTGGAAGTTGCTCGAACAGAAGTGCTTGGAATTGGGGACGCCAAGTCTATCAATTCGATGGCTTGCGGCAAGTTCGGCGCTAATAAAGGAGCAGGCCGATCATCCGTACGCCCGCGCTCGCCATCACGATTGCTAGAACTTTCTAATTGAAACGATTTGTCAAGATTTCCAAACG
Source organism: Sphenella marginata (assembly GCA_951509765.1). Lineage (NCBI taxonomy): Eukaryota > Metazoa > Arthropoda > Insecta > Diptera > Tephritidae > Sphenella > Sphenella marginata. Next base: position 18,394,139 of record OX608079.1, read on the forward strand.
ATTTAAAAATGCTTTCGTATTTTTTGAATTTTTCGGTCAGCAAAGAAAAGTCTTTGCTGATCTCGGAAAACCCGTTTCTAATATGACGAAAGACCTTACAAAGATCAATTTCCGTCGATCTACATTTTAAACAAGACCAGCGCAGACCTTTTCCATCATTAATAAGATCGGCTGTTCTACCAGTTAAGCCAGTACACTTTGCGTGGACAAGTGCATCACACAGCCAGCATGCTACAAAGCGCTCCGACTCGCTTTTTATCTGGCAATTTTCAAACGTGCACGACATTATATTATTAATAATTATGAAAAATTAAAAAATTCAAAATTATAAAATTAAAAAATTTAGTAGTTAAAAATAAAAAGCAATAAAAACAACCCTGGCAGTTTGGAAGGCAATGTACTGAGCGAACAGTTTTAAACACACTGTACTTGACGTTTAACAAACCACGCAAACAGCTGTAACGAAAAAGGAGTGAGAAAAAGAAAACCAAGTCAGCACACAACAACAATTACAATGTAAAATGTAAGCCTTTCAAAAGCAACAAAAACAATATGCAAAAACACAACTCGGCACACACAAATTCAATAGAATGAATTTATAATTATTTAATTTTCAAAAATGTATCAAAAATTTACACTTTTCACAACAAGTAGTGAAGCACATTAAGTATTCAACTCATTAACTTTAATCTTAAACTTCAAAATTTTCAGATATAAGACAAATATGATTAAATTTTTAGATAAAAGCACAGAGCAAAATAAAAACACAACTACACAGCTTGACGTTTGCGAAATTGTTATGTTATGTTATGTTATGTTATGTTATGTTATGTTATGTTATGTTATGTTATGTTATGTTATGTCATATTATGTTATGTTATGCCATGTTATGTCATGTTATGTTGTGTTATGTTATGCTATGTTATTTTATTTCATTGAATTTTTAGTTTTTTTTCTAAATTTACTCTGCAACACAAGGATATTATTTAAGTTGATACGGTCTAGATTATAAATGCTTCTTTATAATGCAATACTTGAAAATTATACCTGTTGTTGTTATTAGCATTTTGTTCGCACTATCATACTTACATATGTATGTATATAACAAGTATAGTGTATGCAAAGCGCATAACAATTTTGTGTGAAAATCATTTCTATTCAGTTTTTGTAGCAGTTTATTTGCTTCTATTTTTTGCACTATCAGCGTGCACGCCTCTTTTTTTTGCATTTACACATGCTTTGTTTTCCATATTCTTTATTTTTTTATATATTTTTAAATTCACTTGGCATATCACCACCAGCGCAGATGATACGAATACGTACAATTTGGTGACATTCTAAAGCCAAAGAGATTGAATGCAGCGCCTATGCGGCGTCATGCAATGCAACATTTGCATGCATAGCGAGTTAGACATTGTACATGCAATGAATGCGCTTAAGAACAACAGCAATGATAATAAAAAAAACACTTTATAGATAATATGTTGGCGTGCCATAATTATATATTTTATGCACGCAAATTTTGCGGATCGTGAAATACTTAAATTTTCATGCAATTGAGATTAGACGATTTGCATTTTAGGTCTTCGATGATGTTGTTGGCGTTGTTGTTTTTTTGTTATTGTAAAAATAACAAATAAATACATATTGGAATTTCTATTAGGGTTGCGATCAAGAGTTAAGTACAGTTTCCAGTGGACACGAATTGTAGTACTATGAGCTTACAATAACTTGGTCGCACTTTAGCTAGGCATTAAATATATTTCACGAAACTGGTGAAGTTATTGAAACAAGGGATATCTAGTATTTTACGTTAAGTGTCTAATAATGCATCAGTGAAAGTTTTATTCAATTCTATAATTAAGTTTTTGAGTGAAATGCGTACAAACATACAAACAGATAGACAAAAATTGTAAGAACTATTGTTTTGAATTCGATTGGCTCTCTCTCGTTTTCTCTAATGTCAAAAAGATGTAAACAATAGCCACCACTGCTGTTGCTATATCGCTTGCTGCGTGTTGACCAACACAGTCACAAGCTGCGAGAGCATAGCAAACGTGTGTGAATTGAGAGCTTTTTTTTGTTTCTCAAATCTCGATAGCAAACTAAGTAAATAAATTATGCGTCAAGTATTTTGCAATTCAATTTGCATGCTAATTTTTGCTATACAATATTTTTATTTATGTATTCAAATTTTTATTTTTTTTGAAATCTCCCCTTTCACTAATTTGCTGCAGCTGTCAATTGAACAAAAATATATCTAAATGTCTATTGCACAAAAGCATTTCGAATTTCCAATTTTTTACTCATTTCATGGCGTTCAAATGATAATCAAAATATTTAACTATTTCATTACTTTATATGACAACAACAACAACAACAAAGATGAAAATAAATAAAAAAAAATTTTTTTTTTATTTCTACGCTGACTCTTTCAATTATTTTCCAACACACTGGGTGCAACTTCATTTGCGTTTCTCTTTATTGCCTGAGCTGGCTGTCACACGCTGTTGCTGCAATTAACCCGCAAAAAAAAATATGACTCCAACTGGCTGCCTGCACAAAGGCGCAATTTGCTGTTCACCAATCTGGAATAAAGAATTGTGGCTGGAAATATTTTTTAAAATTTTTTTTTATTATTTTTTATTTTGCATATTATTGCCAGCATTGTTGGTGTCGCATTATTTGATTTGATTTTATTTTGTAAATTTTCATTTCCTTTTTTTGTACCATTTTTATTTTGTCAGGCTGTTATGTTTGTTTACTCCATTTTTGCGCCATTGACAGCGCATTCAGATAAAAACCAAAATGCTGACATAAATAAACTGCTGAACGGCAGACAGAAACTGAATGACGGACGTTTTAAATTACGCTTGAGCGCCTACTGCATATTGTGCTTTGTGTTTATTTCGCAATACATATACATACATACATACATACATACATACATATGTATGTATATCACGGGTTTTTCTCCTTTTTTTTAACATTTTTCTTGTTGTTAAAATATTTATGAAAAAAAAAACGTTGTAAAATTCTACAAAAAGGGAGTGACTTTTTAAAAATGCAAATAAAAAATTGGAGCACCAAATGAGGGAGCGTGCAATAGCGCGCCATTCACGCAGGCGTATTCAGCGCTGCAGCGAAATTGTGGCGTGGTGGAGCTGCGTGCAAGGAATTGAAGGGAATCGTGCAAAAGGAATCCATCGTTTGCGCTGTTTTGTCGTTTAGTTGTGCGAATGTGCAAAATATTCTTCTGAAATATTATTCTATTACATATGTAGATGTATATAAATGTATACATATATGTTAGACCGGTCTACGAAAAAATTTTGTTTTTTAATTCGAAAAATATTTTTAATTTTTTCCACAGATAAAAATGTGTAACAGGTCGATATCTCATGCTCAAGAAAAATTGTTGGGAGTACCTAAAATGCAACCCAACATTTTTCAGAATTTTGGGTCCATTTGTCTGTATGTTTGCGCGCGCATCACACAAAAACTAATTAATGGAATTGAAATATACTATCACCGTTGCATTAGTCGTCATCTAACTGAAAGTTTTAAACCTCATTCATTGCGGTAAGTTTATCTACTCAAGAGTTATGAAGTAATGCGTGTACCAGGATGACCGAAAACTAATACTCTAACGTTAAAAACTTCTTAATCACCTTGAAAATACGCTTTTGAAAAGAGTTTTGATGAAACGTTTAGTTTCAAATAATAACCAAAAATCCCGCAAATTAGTCGTTTTGTTTCGAAAGAAAAAATAAAAAAAAAACATTTTTTTTTCAAACGGTCTTATGCAGCTGTATGAACCGATGAGTAAGTACCCATGTTTTATTATTGTTATAAACTTTTTTGATCTGCTATAAATGTGTTTATTAATGCTTTAATTAGCACTGATCATTGTGCAGCCAGTTATTTAAATTTACTTCTTCCTTATTTCATGCTTCCCTCAAAAAAATCAGGGATCAATTTTTGCTAGTAACATGCCTTACCTTACATTCCTTTAAGCCTTTTATTTATTTCTAAAAATAAAATTTTTTTATTTTCTGTCCTTTAAAAGCCTTTACGCATATTTAACTTATACATTAATATTCCAGCCCGTGCACATTTCTTCTCTTGTTTCAGTGATTGTGCCTTTAAGTGTGAATGACAGTGTCTCCTTGCATGGAATTATGTTATCTACAGATATGAAATTTTTCTTAGTATAACTTACATATTAACTCCTCTGTCATTCTACTCTTCAAGTGTAGAGTATGATTGCAAGTGTAGATCGCGTACATGACTTTGCTCTGTGAGTAGGTAAGCAGACACTTACTTTGCTTAAATAATTTGCTGATATTTTTATTATTTCGTGACAATATGTGGGTTCGGTGGTGTGAAAAAACTATTGAACTTGAGGTCAAAAACATTGCCGACTTGCCAAGTTTATGTCAATAATACTCATTTGCTTTATTGGTTCAATAAAAAACACTTGAGAATTAGTCGGTTGATCTAAAAATTTTGCAAATATTTTTTAAGATATTTGGTTTATTTCATTTCATTCCATTCCATTTCATTTCATTTTATTTTATTTTATTGTATTTTATTTTATTTTATTTTATTATGTTTTATTTTATTTTATTTTATTTAGCTTGATTTTATTTTATTTTATTTTATTTTATTTTATTTCATTTTATTTTATTTTTTTTTATTTTATTTAATTTAAAATTTTTTCTATGGGAGCTAGGAGGGATTGTGTTTCACCTATTACCTACCTACTTATTGGCAATTAGTTTTCGAATAACAAAGTTTTACTTGCAGCCATCACAGATCATTACTTTAAAACGAAAAACTCTCGCTAACTTTTCGTCTGCAATTTTAATTAAGATTCACTCAATCAACATCAACAACGACGGAGTTTGAAAAAACAAATCCAAAATAAAAAAAAAAAAACAACAAGAAGAGGAAATTAGCAAATCTGTGCAATAAAATTCAATGAATTGCAGATGTGCCGTAACGATCAAACTAAGAACAACAGTCACAAATTAATGAAACCGACACAAAAAAAATTCCTCTAACAGAACAACAACACGTATATCTAACGAAGTGCTGTGGCAAAATTTAAATTAAGCATTGAAAATTGGCAACTTTTTTAGCGACATCGTTTTGCAAAACTTGCTTATGCCGCTAGAGCCTCTCCAGTTGACATGGCTTCTTGTGCATAGTTGGGCATTGTGCATTAAATTTTTTGTGAGAATTTTTTATTATTACTTTTTTCTCGTTTTTGTAATGAAAGATCATGAAACGATTGGGAAGCGTCCTTTGTTGGCATTTTATGCTTCTGCTTTTTTTCTACATTTTTCAATTCAATTAGAAACTTTTAATAATCAACTAAAAATGATTTGTTAAAGAAAAAGAAAACAATAAAAAAATTTGAAATTAATAATTAAAAATTTCTAACAATTACCATAATTTCTAGCTAAAACTTTGAACTAGAAAATTTTACAAATAATTCAAAATTTCAGTATTCATAAAATTTGTTTGCATTGTGCCCAGCTATGTGCCTGCCAAAAGACCACTTCAATTGAATCTTTTTTTTTTTCAATTTTGTTAATTTAGCTATTCTAACTGATCTAAATTTCATAAGAATATATGACGCAGTCTAGTTAAGAACCAGCTCCAGATTGAGATATAAAAAGTAGTAAGGAATTGACTACGCCAATTTATTTGAATTAGTGTAAATGAATTGTGCTTGATTTCTTGAGAATTTAATTGAACAGTTTTGTTGGATAATTAATTATGAGAAAATCGGCTTTTGGGTCAGATGGTGTACATATGTATGTATGTATATGTATGTCAATTGTTAAAAAAATTAGATAAATTAAATTTGTATGTAAAAAGCTAAATTTTTATTCAATTAAGTACTATAAAAGAGTTTTAAGAATCGCCAAGTAAAAATGTCGAAATTTTAATTATTTTATTTTTTACCTTGTAGAAAATAGTAAGGCTTTTGCGTTTGTTTTTAATTCAAGTCACAAATATTGTTATTGTTATAATTATTTAAGATTTATTTTAACACATTTTAAATGTCGTTTTAAATAGTAGAATTATTCAGCTCTTTAATGACCAGTTTATTGCACAGTTAGTAAACAAAAGTGGCACTAAAAATTTAAATTTAACAGCGTCATTAAAACACAGGAAATCTTTTGTTTTTTTTTTTTGTATTCGCAAGGAATGCAGACACACTTTCGCAATGCAAAAATTTTTTTCTCTTTTTTTTTTATTGAGAATGTCAATGTTTACAATGTGAGCTGGAGTAATCGTTAAAGAAAAAATGCCATAAAAGTAGATACTACTGACAATTTAGCAATATTAGACTGGGCAAAAAAAATTTATTTTTTTTTTCAAACTAAAATCCCCGGAAGAAAAATTTCTTGTGTTTTCTATTACACGTTTTTAAACCGACTTTAAGGGTCTAAAATTTTTTTGAAAAAATTTTTATTTCATATAGATATTTTTTTCTTTTTATTTCATATAGATACTCGTTTCAAATTTATCTACTCGGTTTTTTGAGCTAAAATTTTACAAATAAAAAGCTATAGCTTTTTCTATAAAACCATTTCGAAAATCAGTCTAGACATTCCGAAGAATTTATTTTCATTTAAGTCACCCATTAAGATTTAAAAAAAAAATTTATTTGGCCAGTCTAATAACTATATATGCATACATAAGACTGCACACAATAAAGTAAGGAGTCGAGTAAAATGTTTCCAAAAGATAAAATTGAAGAAGTCATTGTCTACAACTTCATATGAGCTTGTCGAAATAATTCTGTTTGTATGAAATAATATACCAACAATTATACGGAAATAAAAATTCCAAAAATTAGCCGAATTTTTAAGAGCTTTGCGAATTAAATAGAATTTCTTAAGCTACAACACTGGGTATTCGAAAATTATTTTAAAATCCTTGCCTCAAAATTAAAAATTTTCAGTTTGTTTTTTTGAATTTTTCTAGAATTTTGGGAGTTTTCGCATGAGCTTGGAAACACTAATACACAAGATTTCTATGACAGAAAAATTAATATTTTTCTATGAAATTAACAAATTAGTGTTTTAGAAGGTTTACGTAATACATTACAATTGAACCATTTTGATTGGCAGTCACTGTATGTGCAACATCTGTTCCTGGAACAATTGGCCTACAATTATTGCTTTTCATATTTATTTTCGCAGCTGTTAATTTGGGGTCGCTCATGCTCCATTAAGCATACAGAAAATAATTTGTCGAAAAAAAAGATTAAATAAAATAAAGGGTGACTTACGTAACTTTAAAAAATTAAATTCCTTATTTTCTTAAAGCAATGTGGCTTCTTTTTAACACTTCCGAAGAATGTGAACAATTTCAAAAGAAAAAGTCAATAAAAAAAGACGAAAAAATAAATAAAAAGTAAAAAGAAATCAAACATGTGGCATCAGCGCGCCTCAATAGTCTCACAAATGTGTGTATTTAGAAAGAGATGGCATATTCGTCCCATTAACATTGTGATGTGCAAGAAAACGAGATCACAAAGAAAATTCTCACGAACGAAGATTTATAGGCTCTGCTACAAAAGTGTGAAAAATTTAATTAGAATTTAATTGTGTGCATTCTTAAAATACCAAAAACCTATTGACAGCGCGCAAACAAAAACAAAAAGACAAATGAAAAAAAAAAATGAAAAAACAACAAACACACCTTATTACTCGTAGATTCACTGCATGTGTAAACAAAGAAAATTGTTGTTGCTTGTTTTACAAATTTACACGAGTACCAGGGATGTGCGATGATGAGTGTTTCAAAACCGGTTAAGTTTCTCTTGTACTATGTTCTCAAGATCGGTCTCAATTGGAAGCAGGATGAGAGAAAGTTCTTAGCTTTCATTAGCTTGATCAATATTTGAAGAATTCTCTTTTATGTCGATAATCTGCTTCATTGTTAAGAGAAGGATTAGTAGAAAAATAAAGGAGAAGGATTATTAAATTAATTTCACAATTTTTCGTTTTTTTTGTATGTTGCTTTAAGACGCCTTCAGTGTCACTTAGCTAATTACTTGGGTATTTAAATTATACCTGTTTATTAATGGTTACTAAGCGTAATGATTACCGTATTGATTGATTATTTGCTGAGAATCCATTGATTACCATTACTTTAAAACGTTAATGATTATTTTCCAATAAATACAGAATAATCAAAAAAAATCATGATTTTTTGCGATTATTAAAAAAAATAAAAAAAAAATAAAAGTAATCAATAAAAGTAAGTGATTGCCATTAATTAAAGCTTTTAATGATTATTTTCCAATAAATAAAGAATAATAAAAAAATCATGATTTTTTGCGATTATTAAGAATAATAAAAAAAAATGAAAGTAATTAAAAAAATCGTGACTTACTAAGAATAATGAAAAATAATCAATAGTAATCAAAAGCAATCGAAATCCTTTGTTTTGATTATTTGACATTTTTTTTTAATCGTAAAAAAATCATAATTCTCCTTAATCGCAATCAATTTGCGGTTGCCTTTTCATAAAAACAATTAATATAATCATTACCAATAAAAAAATCAGTCTAATCAATCCATTAGTAATTAGTAATCCAATTTGACCGGTCTGACTAAAAAAAAATTTTTTTTTTCCAGTTTAGAATAAGTGAATTATGACTTATTCTAAACCGGTCTTCCGCGTCTTTTTCTATAAATTCTCCGTTTAACCCATTCCTCATTCTCTTGAAATCGATTTTCCACCACTTTCGACTAGTAGTACAGTTCTTTTAAGTTTACTAATCGTACCTTTTTTCAAAAGTACCCGACTACATCGAAAGTAGGCACTCATCCCTTTTCCCACTAAGCGCTTCCATTTATTTATTGATGGTATACAGTTACACAAACAAATAAACATTTATTCAAACTTAGATCTATTGACTTTCTTCTCTATACCAAATTTGATTTCTATGCTAGGCAGCTGTGACTTTTTATGTTGCGCTGTTTATTTTTGTTCGTCAATTCAACATGATTTCTTTTGCTCATTTGGAGTCGTTTATTGTTTGTTTGACTATGTCAAATATTTATTAAATAAACTTAATTATGAGCATAGGAAGGCATTAACAGATGTATCTACTTGTATAAATATGTATGTTAATGCATAAATTTATGTTTATTTATGTGAATATTAGAAATGTTGTGTTAAGGTGGGTAAAGGAAATTTTAACATACAAAGAAGAGGAAGAAGAGGAAGATTTATGCGTCTTCCTCTTCGTATTAGCGTGTGAGTACTTATAACGCATCATTAAATCTATTTACCCAAATACTTCAAAAGCTTAAATTGCGACATTATGTGAAATAATTCGAAAGTAAATAAGCACATATGTACCTACTAGGGATGTAAATCCGGTTAGGTGGGGATACCGTTATCTTTTACGCGACAAAAATATCGCGATTCGCTTGAAACAGGTCGATGTTAACACACAGTCGATATTCGAGAAAAATTCATTAGTCAATAACGATTGACACAATGTAAGCGAAAGAGATAGCTTATAAAATATTTTTTTGTTTGTCTGTCTGGATGTTTGATCGCTCTTCACACAAGAACTGTTTATTAAAATTTAATGTATCGTATGCCATTGTATTCCCAGATTCCCGAGTAAAAATATAAGACCACAACTTTTTTGCTGAGTTATGGGGTTATTGAATAATATGTGGATGCTCTAAATAATTTCTTGGGGCTGCCACCTAAAAGATTTTTTGGAAAATTAAGATAAAAGGTGTTACTTGAATTTTTCGAACCCTGGAAATATTAGCAATCGGATTAACTTGAAACTTTTACTAGCGCAAGTTTACTCCTTTTCGTACTAGTTCGCTACTAGTCACAAAATTCTAGTTGTAAACTGGTATATTTTCTATCTAGTTTGACGCTTCACTTCATTATGAATAATATTTCTCTGTCTGCATCTCATATGTTGATGCACAAAAATCTCGAAACAATTTGAAGAATGTTACAATTAGGTTAGAGAAATGTTGAGCATAGTTTATTTAGAAGTTATGTGTGGCTACACTAAATAAAATGTTTGTCAACGTATATATTAATCAATTTATTGTCTTATTGTTGTTTATTTTGGGGTACAGAGATTTGTACTTAATTTCCTATTGTTTTTGTTTTGTTGTGGTGCTATTCAAAGTGTGTCATTTCCCCAGTTGCAGCTAAACACACACACACAAAAACCCAAACGCACTTGTGACAGGCGAGGAAATGATATAAAAGCTCATATATGTATGTTTTGTAAATATGTATGCAAACAGAAGAATTGTCCAATTTCTAAATAATATCACCATTTATTCGGTTTGATTATTCAACACATTCGTTGCGATGTGGGTTAAAGTTCACACACAGCTGAAGCATGAATAATTTTGGTGAGTGAACAAATGCGGGCAACAGAATTCTTATTCATGTCGGTATGTATGTACATATGTATGTTGTATTTGTTCTATATATGCGCATATGTTGATGCGCCTACCAATAAAAACATTTACAAATAAATGTATGTATGTATGCATGCACATATGTAAGTAATGAATAAAATTTCGACATTTGGAGCATAGATTTCAATGCTTCTGAAACATTGATTGATTTGGAAAGCTAAAATAGCCACTTACACACATACATTCACTTTTATAGGCTTGCATATAAGCAGGTGTAGGTATGTATATTAGACTGGGTCAAATAAAAAATATTTTTTTTTTTTAAATTGATTGAGAACAAAATTTGAAATTTTTTTTTTTGGAAACAAATTTTATTAAAGCAACGGAAATAAAAATTGTAGTAGATTAGGTATTTTAGTAGATTTCAGTTGATAAATAATTTAGAACAAAGTTGATTGCAGCCAAATTAAGCAGCGTTTGTATCATTTTAAAATACTTCTCGAGAATTTTACGAAATAATTGCAGGAAGTTTTCGGTATTATTTTGATATGATTTTCGGGATTATTCCGGAAAAGTTGTCTTGAACTTAGTAGGCCGAATGTGGACTTTTGCAAAGTTGTTTGGTGGTTTTCACGCTACTTTTTATGGCATAATTTCGGGATTATTTTGGTACCATTTCGGTATCATTAGATAAAGGATCATTTCGGGATCATCGCGAGACGTTTTCGTTATAATTTCAGTATTATTTCGTTGTGATCGTTGTCATCATATTTTCGGGATTTTTTGGAATTACTTTACAAATTTTCGGGACCATTTCTGGGATTTTTGGAGAAAATATCAAAATAATAATAATAATAACTAAGGTACCCTCGCGAGACTTTTCCGTTATAATTTCGGTATTAATTCGGAGCTGCTTCCTTGCCTTTCGGGACCAAGGGATAGTCCTTTTCCGGATCAATTTGTGATCGTTGTCATCATATTTTCGGGATTTTTTGGAATTACTTTTGGAAATTTTCGGGACCATTTCTGGGATTTTTGGAGAAAATAATCAAAATAATAATAATAATAACTGAGGGGCCCTCGCCAGACTTTTTCGTTATAATTTCGGTATTAATTCGGAGCTGCTTCCTTGCCTTTCGGGACCAAGTTTTAGTCCTTTTCCGGATCAATTTGTGATTGTTTTTATATTTTCGGGATCTTTTCGAAATGCTTTTCAGACATTTTCGGAACCGTTTCGGGGCTTTTTCGGGAAAATTTCAAAATCAATACTTGTTTACAAGATTTTTTCTGGCTTATTTTGGAACTATTACGAATTGGTCTCTGGAATTATTTCAAAAAAATAATCAGAAAAAAAACTATGAAATGGTTTTGAAAACGTGCCAAAACATATATTTTGTTAGCTTAATAGTTAGCAATGCGTGCCAAAATTTCTCTGATGAGTGAAGTTAGCAACTTCCGAAATGGATCTATAAGAAAAGCTATGGCGGTTGTCTCTAAATTTTTCCTGTTCAACTCAACAAAAAACTTTTAATAATTAATAAAAAATTATTAAGAAACCCAAAAACAACAATCATTTTTCGCTGCAGAAAAAATTATTAATAGGTCTATAGCTCGTACCGAACCAGGAAAAAAAACGAAGTAATAATCTGGGATAAGTTTTAAAACGAACCCGAAAAAACTTAAAAACGGTCTCAAAAATAATATCAGTTTATGTATGTATGTAATTAAAAAAAAAAAAAAAATTATACCCAGTCTAATGTATTTATGTATGTACTTTCCTTACTAAATAAATATTTATGTACGCATCCTAAATACTTACATTAATATATACATACAATTTTGTAATTTAAATAAATTGCCACCACTTCTAGGAATTCCATTTATCTATTGATTAAGGTTCTATTTTGTTCTACTGAAAATTCAAGTAAATTGAAATTTTTGTTGCAGCTTTCAATCGAAGATTTATACTTCAGAGCTGAGAGTGCTTAATAAATTAATATTTGAATGTAAAACTGGTTGTGGGCGAAAATATTTAAATATATATGTATGTGTGTATGTATGTATGGATATGTTTCGCATGTAAAAATCAGCAAAAGAAGGCGGTTTGATTGATTCTGGATAACGTGCATGAAGAGAATATATATATATAGATCTTAGTCTGAGATAGAGTAGTCTTGCAATAAATTTAGAGAGCCCAACAACATATTTGCATACATTTATATTCCTTATTCGACTGGACATTGTGACCACCACAACAAAACAAGCAGTCTTCCTGCACTTTAGCATCGCACTGTTGACTCCTCTCGCTTGCGTGCCACATACATTTACAAACATATTTTGGCTCGCTTTTGCATGTTTACCTTTGTTTCCTGTTTAGCAAGTTTTGCGCTGCGGTCATACAACAAATGATAGCTGCGTTCTGCTTACCTCATCGGTTGTGTCGTTGTTGAAGGTCGTTCATCGCGCATCGGCGCTTGGATAAACAGAGACGAACAACAACCTAACGACAGCAAAGTGACTAACAATATTCCAACTAGCAAAATATCAGCAGAAAAATAAAAGGAGAAGACCAAAATTGGCTGCAACAAGCTAAAACTAGTGTTGCATGTTGTTGCAGTTGTAAGCTAATGATACTAGCAATTGTTGTTCGGTTAGAATGAAGACTTTTGTTGTTACAACTACAACAAGATTTACTATAATTGGGAGCATTTGTTGTTACTTGGCCATAAATGCAAAAATATGCATCCAGTCTGCTGCTTGGTGCAAAATATTTTCTTGGTTAGAAGCTAAGTAATTTCTATTGGCATTGAAAGTGTAGATACACGCTTAGCAAGTTGAATAAAATGTCCATACACGGTTAAAAATGGGAATGTAAATATGAACGGGAACGTAATTGAAATAATAAAACTAAATAAAACTATTTACAAAAATCGATTGCGAATATGCTATTTAGTCGATTAAAAATGTGTGATACTTATAACCGATTTAAAAAAAATCGACAGCCAAAAAAATCCACGATTTATTGAAAATAGACGTTTAAAGTAAGTTTAAACGAAAAATCGAGTACCAAAAAATATCGGAAAGAGTAAAAACCGATAAATAAAAATTATGCGAGTTACTAAAAATCGGTCTTTAAAATATTTAAAATCGATAACCAAAAAAACTGCTAGATTTATTGAAAATAGATGTTTAGATTAAGTTAAATCGACAGAAAAATCGATAACTAAAAATTATGTGAGGTACTAAAAATCGGTATTCAACATAATTAAAATCGACAGCCAAAAAAAAAAATCCAAAAAAAAAATCCACGAACAATCGATAACCAAAAAATTTCGGAGGTACTAAAATCGGTATTTAATATAGATAAACTCGATAAATGAAAAATATGCGAGGTCCTAAAATCGATATTTAATACATGTAAATAAACTCGATAAGGAATCGATAACCAAACAATCTCTGAGTTATTAAAAATCGATATTTAACTTAGGTATAATCGATAAAGCAAATCCATACCTTAAAAATATGTCAGACACCAAAAATCGATATTTAATATAAATCAACTCCACTCCACTCTGACACTCCAACTGATTTATTAGAAATCGTAATAATATATGTAAAGAAGCTCGATAAGAAATCGATAACCAAACAGCTCTGATTTATTAAAAATCGATATTTAACTTAGGTAAAATCGATAAAAAATCGAAACCTTAAAAATATGCGACATACAAAAAAAGGATATTTCATATAAATAAACTCGATAACAAAATCGATACCTAAAAAATATGCAAGGTAATAAAAATCGATATTTCATATAAATAAACTCGATAAGAAACCGATAAATGAAAAATATGCGAGGTACTAAAAATTGATATTCAATATACATATAACCAAAAAAACCCTGATTTATTAAAAATCGATATTTAACTTAGGTAAAATCGATAAAAAAAATCGATATTTAATACGAATAAAATCGATACACATAAAATATGCGAGGTAATAAAAATCGATATTTCATATATGTAAATAAACTCGATAAAAAATCGGTGATCAAAAAATATCTGGTTTATTAGAAATCGATACTTAGCCTAGTTAAAATCGATAAAACCATCGATAACTGTAAAAATTATACCTTAAAAATATGTCAGACACCAAAAATCGATATTTAATATAAATCAACTCCACTCCACTCTGACACTCCAACTGATTTATTAGAAATCGTAATAATATATGTAAAGAAGCTCGATAAGAAATCGATAACCAAACAGCTCTGATTTATTAAAAATCGATATTTAACTTAGGTAAAATCGATAAAAAATCGAAACCTTAAAAATATGCGACATACAAAAAAAGGATATTTCATATAAATAAACTCGATAACAAAATCGATACCTAAAAAATATGCAAGGTAATAAAAATCGATATTTCATATAAATAAACTCGATAAGAAACCGATAAATGAAAAATATGCGAGGTACTAAAAATTGATATTCAATATACATATAACCAAAAAAACCCTGATTTATTAAAAATCGATATTTAACTTAGGTAAAATCGATAAAAAAAATCGATATTTAATACGAATAAAATCGATACACATAAAATATGCGAGGTAATAAAAATCGATATTTCATATATGTAAATAAACTCGATAAAAAATCGGTGATCAAAAAATATCTGGTTTATTAGAAATCGATACTTAGCCTAGTTAAAATCGATAAAACCATCGATAACTGTAAAAATTATACCTTAAAAATATGTCAGACACCAAAAATCGATATTTAATATAAATCAACTCCACTCCACTCTGACACTCCAACTGATTTATTAGAAATCGTAATAATATATGTAAAGAAGCTCGATAAGAAATCGATAGCCAAAAAAACCCTGATTTATTAAAAATCGATATTTAACTTAGGTAAAATCGATAAAAAAAATCGATATTTAATACGAATAAAATCGATACACATAAAATATGCGAGGTAATAAAAATCGATATTTCATATATGTAAATAAACTCGATAAAAAATCGGTGATCAAAAAATATCTGGTTTATTAGAAATCGATACTTAGCCTAGTTAAAATCGATAAAACCATCGATAACTGTAAAAATTATCGATTGACGCAAACATTATTATTTAAACACAACCCTAGATTGAACGCTGTCCAAAATTCGATTCATTTTTAAATTCAATGTTTTTACAAAAATAAATTCGCCATAAAATGCACTTTAAGCACATTCTACTAAACGCCAGCTCTAACCCCACCCTCTTCACCACAATATATGGTAACATAAAACGCACGAATATTAAGTAATACAAATTTAGTTGAAGAAATAAAGAACAACAAGAACAACAACTAAGTAGTACGCTAAGTATGTGCTGACCTTGTACTTGGCTGAAACGTGATATATTTTTCATTAATTCTTTTTCCATTTCCTACGCTACTGCTCAAAACACACACATACACACACAGGCGCAAACGCTTTTCCATAAACAACGCAGCTTAAGCAATGAACTTGGCACTTGGTAACGGTTTTTAGTTTCGAAATATAAAACAAGTATTACATATTTTTTTTTGATTTATTTTTCGAAAACATTCACTTGTTGATTTTTATCACTTTTTAGTGGTACATTTAGTAGATGCTCATAAAAAAAAATAAAACAAAAAAAAAAAACGAAAAAATTTTACACTACACAGACACTCAATAAATTTAAACAAATTGCTTTGCTTGTTTAGTTAGCACGTTTTAGATTTTGTTTAAAAGCGCATTTTGCTTTTGTTGTTGTTTCCTTACATACATTTATGCCTCGCACACTTGGCTAAAATAATATGCCACTTGAATCGATTGATGGTTTAAGTAATTTTTTCATTCAATATTTGTAAACATTTTACAACAAATTCGAACGCAGCGCACACATAGACTGCCACGCGTATTTTGCATTTGGAAATTGTTGTTTCGGCGAAAATTTTAAAATTTTTTGTTTATATTCACACATTCAAGGGTAGGTACTTTTGCGCTATTTTACATGTTGGTTTTTGTTTTTGCTTTTTGTTGTTATAATAAATTGCTAGCACAAGTTTAACCGAATGAGCTGATTGAATGATGTGTTTTAGTGGCGTACGCTTTGTTTCATTTTGATATGCTTGTATGTATCTTCAAGATAGTTTCCCGTCTCCAAGATACTTTAGCAGTTTTTTGAAATGTTGTCGAAATATTTTTTTAGTGAATTGATAAACAAAAAAGTAGCAATTTGAACCCTGAAATGCAATTACTTCCTTATAATATACTTGTTTGTATCTCAAAGATATTTCCGCATCGCTCAGATACTTTAGCAATTTTCGTATGTTGCCGAAAATTTGTTTATTAAATTAATAAGCGCAAAAGAGAGTTTTAAACACTGAAATGCAATTATTTTTTTCGACGTACTTTTATTTATCTTAAAGATATTTTCGTATATCAAAGATACTTTTTGCGAAAATTCGTTTCTTTAAACTGATAAGTACAAACAAGCGTTTTTAAACACTTTTATGTAGCTATTTGGCTGTTGATATTCTCACATACATATGCATCTCAAAGATACTTTCATGTATCTCAGATACTTTTCCCGTTTTTGTCTGTTGTAAGAAAATCGATTTGAAACACTTGCGCTTGAGACTTTTATTTTTGATAACTTTGTATCTCAAAGATACTTTCGTATCCCTCAGATACTTTTTCAGTTTTTCAAAATATTGCCGAGAATTCGTTTTAGTAAATTGATAAGAGCGAAAACGAGAGATTTGGACATTGAAATGCAGTTTTTCATATCATATACAGTTATTTATCTCTAAGATACTTTCGTATACCTAAGATACTTTTTGCGAATATTCATTTCTTTAAACTGATAAGTAGAAACAAGCTATTTGAAGCACTTCTATGCATTTAATTTGTTTTTGGTATGCTCATGTGTATCTCAAAGATACTTTCATATATCGCAGATACTTTTGCAGTTTTTTATGTTGTAAAAAAATCGATTTACTAAATTAATAAGCACATAAACTGCTTTATGAAACACATGTGGGTGATATTTTATTTTTGTTGACTTTGTATCTTAAAGATACTTTTCACATTTGACAGCAACTGTCAAACAATACAACACAAACTGCTACAAAGCAGGCACGACTTAATAACGCTTCGTTCTATGTACTGTAGATATGTAGATACATACATATTCATTCATATCAATGAGATACATTTTAATTTCCTTTTTTTGTTTTTTAGTTTTCCGGTCTAAATGTTTTTTTTTTCATTATTCTTTTATGACTTTACACAAGAACAACACTACAAATGCCAACTTCCTGTCACATACAATACACGAAGTAGATACCCTCCCCCATACATGTTGGTGTAAATTCACCGTTTTGTTATTAGGTATGCGCTTATGTGAGTATTTATTTACACAACAACAACACGAAACATTTGCATAACGCATAAATTTTTCTTTTGAAAAAATGTGCACAAATTTTAAATCACGCAACGCGCATTGGAGCACAACGAATGATGCATCACGTTTTTTTTTTTTGTTTTTGTATGGAACGCCCTTCATGCTGAAACGTACAAAGAACTTTTGACACTAATTTAGTACTTTTCTGCTTTGTTTATTATTATTAGGGCGTATTTACTTTTTTTTTTTTTTTTTGTATAGAACAATAAAACCGAAAATAAAAACGACGCACTGCGTGTTCTCTTGCTGTGAGTGTACCCACGATATCGTGTGATCGTAAAAAAAAAAAAAAAAAAACAACAACAAAAAACTGTAATGCCACTCACGATCTGTGGAGGCACATCTGTAACCAACTACCTGCCGACTGAATGAGCGCGTTTAAATCGAACCGTATGGCGCTGTATTCAAATGAAAACTGTCCGACTGGCTACATAAAAGACTGACTGAACTCCAACTGAATTGTACGGCAGTGACCAAAAGCAGCAGCTGCGTTTCAATTGTGGCATGCTTATTGGCGCTGTGCACACACACATACATACTTACAAACACATATGGTGTAGAAAACTCAATTATAGGCCTCCGTAACCTCAGCAAGTAAAAAAGCTCATGTTGCTACAGAGTTCTCTGCAACCGCAACGCTGACTCATGTTGCTGGCGTGCGCTTGTCGTTGCTGCTGTCGACTGCCGACTGTTGGCTCTTGGCTATCGACAGCGCTCATTCTCTACTTTCTTTTGTTCTTTTACTCGCTTAAGTGACTCGCTGTGCTCAAATATCGGCGCTGACGTCAGCTGCTCAGTCGACATTGCAGGTTTATGACACTACTTGTTGCTTACCTACTTGGCGCATGGCTGATTATGCAGTCAGTCAGTTAGCCGCACGGTTGCTCAGTGTCTGCATTTGTTTGTCTTTTGATTGGGGTTTGAGTGCTTTTTTTTTTTGTGTGTGCTTTGTATGTTGTTGGGAGTTTCAGTTGTTCTTTATATTTTTAACATTTTTTTATTATATACCCTGTAGTGCTAGTTCATACCTGATATTACAGAAGTAGGGCTGTGCGATTAATTGATTAATAATAATTATTATTACTCAATTAATCAATTAATTATGATTTTTGATTAATCAAAAAGGGTGTTTACTCGATTAATCAAGATTTTGATTAATCAAAAAGAAAATAATTGATTATTCGCCTTTTTGATTAATCATTTTTTGAATAAAATCATTAATCATTTATTAAACCGGCACCAATTTAGAAGTTGCTTGATACTTCAACCATTTGTTGCATCTTCGACATTTTGCCCATTCGCCATCGGACAACACATCAAAATTTTCTTAAATTTTTTTATTTTTTTTTATTTTCAGCTATTTCAAGTCAAACTTTCACATAAAAAATGAGTAAATTAGTCATTTTTTGATTAACCATTTTTAAAAATACTCGAGTAAAGCTCGTTTTGGTTACTCATAATTTTGATTAATCAAGTAATCAATTAAATAAAAATTTGATTAATCAACTTTCTCGATTAATCGAATAAAGGCACAGCTCTTTACAGAAGAGAAGCGTTTAACTCTATTAACCGTGGACTCAAATTTGGGAGAGTTTCTGAATGAAATAATTATTTTGACGTGACTAATTACTTGAGCTTCTCGGGGTTATAGTAGTTTTCGTGATCATTTTGTGATATTTTTAGGATCATTTGGGAAATGTTTGAGGGACTATATAGAAACTTTATTGCGACCATATTTGAATTATTTTAGGCATGGTTAAGTGACTTGTTGAAGAAATTTACTCGAACAAAGTCCAAAAATGATTCCAAAAATAATCAAAATACAGAAATGATACGGAAAAAACAACAAAACAATCCAGCTTATTTCTCGATAAAGTTACAAAATGGTTTTTATAAGTATCCCGAAAACTTTTAAGGAATCCCGGCAAAAGCCTTATATTGTGCTGGTACGATTTTCCGACAACCCTTGTCAATTTTGGTTTTCAGACAAACACGTTTCGGCGTTCTGCCATCATCAGTGTTCTTCTTCGTTCTCTCAGAACTAATCGTTCCAGAAAAATCAAAATTTGTATGCGTTATTTTTTCGTCATTCAAATAACTTCTGATGACTCCATGAACAAATTTGTTCAACATACATTTTTTACCACTTCACTAACTTAACTCACTACTGGGTATATAATATTCACTTTAACCCATACTTAAGCTCCCGCACATATTTATTTCTGTCATTGACTTATTCGTTTTTTTATTATCGAATTCTTTACCATTTACTCACAACAAAAGCAAACGGTTCTCTTTGTGCGTAGTAAATACAGCCGCCTACTACATAAAAATGCATTCAGTTATGCCTGTTTGTTGGTGTTATTTAGCTATATACATAAGTATGTATGTATGTATGTACATATGTTTGCCTGCTTACAAGTAAAACATTTCTTTGTTTAAAATAACCACTTTTGATTGTTGTCGATTTGAGTGCTTCTGCTTCACTTCAATGGCGTCTGTAGTAGTGTGGTAGGGAGTTGTGAAGTTGAGAGTTGAGTGGATTTGTGTAGCATGTGTCGCACTCCACTTTGAGTGAGTCGACTGTTTGTATGCAATGAGTGAGTGTGTGTGTGTGTGTACCTTTTGAGATGCGTGGCGATCAGTAAGCAACACTCAGCAGCTATTCAACCGTTTTGACTTCCGAGACCCTTTTATATACATATTTTTGTTATTTTTGCTGACAAAGCGATATTCTCAACTACCAAAAGTAAGTTTATGATTTGATTTGCTACATACTTATGTATGTATGTATGTCTGTCTCTAATTTACAATGCTTATGTTGAACACTTTCTTGTATTGTCTTCTAATAATAAGACAATGCCATTTGATCAAGCTATTCAATTAAGAAAATATTAATTTCTGGTCTCTCGCATACAATTGTAATTAAGTTGCTGCTTGACCTTTGCTCATTGAGACTTCTCGTTTTTCTTTTTTTTTAAATCAATGAGAGCAAACAATTTGTTTTGTGAGTGTGATAAGTTTGAAGTGGGGGAAATTACTGGTGAGGATACGTGGGTTTTGATTAAATTTATATATTAGCTGATAATTTGGAATATTTGTACTATCTCCCTTTCTCAGCTGTGACTTTATATTCCTTGGGAGTTCTTCCTTCGGCTCTTCTTCTTCAACTACTTCCTTCCCTCTACCTCTTGTCCGTACTATTCGGTACACTCCATAAATTCAGACAAAAAAAAAAAAATCAGAAATAAAATTTTTTCGAAAAATTTTTTCAGAAATCATTTTTCAGAAAGCAAAAGTCAGAAAAATTCAGAAAACTTTTTTGAGAAACCAAAAAAAAAAAAAATCAGAAATACAATTTTTCGGAAAAATTTTTTTAGAAATAATTTCCAGAAACCAAAAGTCAGAAGGAAAAATTCAGGAAACTTTTTTCAGAAACCAAAAATTCAGAAACACATTTACGGTCATGCATTAACCCACTCGTTATCTACATTTTAATTTTTATAACGATATTATGAACGATTTCTTGGTTATGTTTGAATGGGTTGTGCTACACTTAATTGGTAAATATTTAAAATTATAACCCATGAGCGGACATACATATGTATGTACATACGTTAACCCATTGACGACCTCAATTTTCTTTCAGCTCTGAAATCAAATTTTTAAAATAGTTTGACATGGGGTTAAGTAGTTGATGTTAAGCGTTTTAACCCTTTAAACGCCATGCCTTAACCCATTGGTGACCTAAATTTTTATTTTTTTAATTTATAAATAATTTTTTATATGAAAAAATAAATTGCTCAACACTTCAATAGTAAATATTTGAAGTTTTAAATGCATGCATTAACCCATTGACGACCTTAACTATTTTATTGATAATGAAATAAAATGATTCACCTCAGAGTAGCATTTCATAATTTTATAAATTATTTTTTATGTTGGATCTATTACTGCACACTTAAAAATTAAATGTTTACATTATTAACCCATATTTGGGTCATGTATTAAACCCTTAAATGCTTCTTTTTTTTTTAATTCTAAAATTAATTTGTTTGCCGTTATGTTTAGCGTTATAACACAAGTAATTATGAATTAACCCTTTGGTGACCAATTTTTTTTTCTTTGGAATTCAAAATCAAATGCTTTAAATAGGAGTTGCTATTAATATTTGTAAAGAAAAAAATTAACCAATGCTTTGCCATTGTTCCTATTGCCATTATTTCCTATCTAAACATTTAGCGCAAAATTTAATTTTTTTCTGCCGTCTCATTACTTTCTGAATTATTAAATCTGAATTTCACTTTCTGAATTTTTACTTATGAATTTTGACTTTCTGAAAAAAGATTTCTGAAAAAAAATTTCTGAAAAAAAATTTCTGAAAAAATGTGTTGAATTGTGTTGCCTGAATTTTTGTACCGTACTATTCATCTCAAACTCCTCGTCTCACTACAATTTTATTACTCCTTACTGTTGGTGCTACTTATTTCTCTTCTATATTTTTCTTTTTGAAAAACTTCTATCGATGCTTCTAAAGAAACTTCGAGTAATTTAAGGACATACATACACATGTACGTAATATACTGTCCAAATCGCTCGCAAGGGTCATCCCAAGCGTACTGTGGTCCGCTCTCGTCATAGGCAACATGCTAGGAACAATGACAGTATTTTGGGAACCCCATGGGGTCCAATCGGCAGACTATTGAATGGAAATACCACCTAATTGTTGCATAGTAATGTGGCTTCAACTTTGACCTCTATAATGGGGTCATTAACAGTATTTCACTACTCAAGTGACAAGTTATTAAAACCAATAATCTTTTAACACTTTCATTGAACCATAAAATTGTTGTCTCAACAATCGTTGACTGCCCACATGCCAATAGCAACAACAACAACAAAATCCATTACAAACGCTTGAGCTACAAACAAAACGCTACAACATTATATCAAATATTAATTTAAATTTTATGATTGTGATGTGAATAAAAACTTTAAACAGTTATTGTTAACTTGCAACATTTGCCACAATTTGTAGCTTTTGCAACATTTGCATGACAAAAGTTTTGTGGCAACATTCACAAACAGTCGCAGACAACACCTCCACACCTTCAAAAACTTGAAACATAAATTTTCAACACACATTTGTAATGAAGCAGAAGATTATAAAAAAAAAAAGAAAAACAATAAAAGTCTACAAAAACAACAATAATAGCGTGCAACAAATGATATGCAACATAATACAATTGCAGTGTTAACGAACGCACGAAGACTGGCAAAGGATTCTGCTATTGTTGTAGGTGCTTAGTCAGTGAGATGGTTAAGTGCAAAGCGCACTTTTAAGCCGCTACTAGAATAACAAACAAAAGGAAGTTCAAGTTTGGCGTAGAGTAGGATTTGTAATGATTACTATTTGCATAATAGTTAGGATAAAGCTTAAGCTCGATATGAAGATATAAGAGATTTTACTCAAGAAAAAGTTTGTTCGAAATTGTTGCAAAGGGAAGCTTAAAGTGCCCTGAAAGTCGCAGTTACCACGTTGTTTTGTCATTGTTACCAAACGATAATGTCAACCGAACTTTGATGGATATACATATGTATGTATTATAGAAACATTGCTGGGACGTTGTCTCTACGAAAAAATGATTTAGAATTTAGGTGGCAATCACGTAATAGAAATGTTTCGAATACGTTCCCATGACAATAGTCAAATCTGCTTTTCATCCAAACCATTTAGGGAGCCTTTCATTTCCTCTTAATTAAATTTAAAACAAATTATATCTTCCAAATTCATAAAAACTAGAGTTCGCCCTATTCGAATAAACGAGTAAAAATATTCATTGCAAAAAAATCGAAAAGTATCTATTCGAATTATTTATTCGTTTCTTCGATAAGTATTATTCGAATAGTATTATTCGTACAGCCAAACATACATACATACATGCATACAAAACATAAATGCAAGCTCATACGTACAAGCAAAGAAAAGAGTGAATATCGCTTTCTGAATCTATTAATACAAATATTCAAATAATACTATTCTAATAAAAGAATAAACTATTCGAATAGTCCCATGCCTAGCACAAATACTTGTTTTTCATTGGTCCACTACCAATTCTTCGCACTCACAGTGAGAGCCGTTCACACGAGTCGTAACAAGCATCCCAGCTAACCAAAAGTGCAAAAAAAGACTCCTTTCGGAGCCATAAAACGCACATTTCTCAGAGCTTTACCCTCCGAAATGAGCTCCTTTCGGAGCCCAAATGGAGCGAAAAATCGTTCTACGCGGGCACCCCAAACGGAGTCATAAAAAAGAGTCCGAAATGAGTCCGATTCCGATGAATTTGGAGCGTTTTATGACTCTTTTTAAATGAACTTCGGAGCCTTTTTGGACTCTTTTCGGAGTCTTTTATTCGTCCATTCGGAGGGTTTTTGGAGCCTTTTTGGACTCTTTTCGGGGCCTTTATTGATGATTTTCTGAAGCTCATTTGGGGTCATTTTTTACCCCTTTTGGGTAATTTTCGAGGTTTCTATCGACATTTTTATGAAGCTTTATAAATAATGAAGAGGAAAGATACCTTTTAAAGTTTTATGCAGATTTATTGACACAAAACTGAAAATATAAAAATTGCTATGTTAAAATGTTTGGTCAGTCGCCTACTAATAAGCATCATGAAATATGCGATCTTTACCTTCTGTTAGGTAAAGTAAAAAAAACCTCAGAAAATGCTCGCAAACATTCACATATTTGAACGTTGCCGCTCATTTGCTCTCCAACGTTTATTTTCTCACAATTCTCTGTACGCCTACAACAAAAAGGGTCAGATAACGCTCAAAATTGCTCATATAATGGAGCCTTGCAGTTCATTCTCTCTACAATATTCATTTCTTCTCTCAACGCTCCGTAAATCTTCATAATAAAGTGGTTCTTCGGTGTTTACTCCGAAAAGGCGCCAATTACGGACTCGTTTTGGATGCTTTTTTCGGAGCGCTCAGACTTTGGTAAGCTGGGCGGCTATGTAGGTGAATATGTGTTTGGCATTTGTGTTGGTGTATTTTTCGAATTGATTTTCTTGAATTAAAATTAATATTTTCAAAATTTTTTTTGATTTACTGCACTTCAGCTTGACCATACTTAACCATACATACATATTGTTTAAACTTAGATGTAGGTATAGTTTGGCCTTAATGTGAGACAATTCTCATCAAGTTGTGCATTTATATTAGAGATTATTGGCGCTCTTGAAAAATCTGCAAATACTATAATGCGAATGATAAAAAGATGGAAAGAGAGAGAGTGATAAGGAGCGGGAAAGGAGAGAGAGTGTTAAAGAGAGACAAAGAAAGAGTGATAAAGAGCGGGAAAGAGAGAGAGTGTTAAAGAGAGGCAAAGAAAGAGTGATATAGAGCGGGAAAGAGAGAGTGATAAAGAGCGAGAATGAAACAGAGTGATAAAGGGAGGGAAAGAGAGAGAGTGTTAAAGAGGGGCAAAGAAAGAGCGATAAAGAGCGGGAAAGAGAGAGAAAATAAAAATCTTGAATTTCTTTAGAAATACTTAATAAGCATAAACAATAAAATTAAGCTAGAAATTTGATACAAAACTGTTGCCAACTGATTGTGAAAGTAAGCGCATGAAAAATGCTGTCGCTTGTAAAAAATTGTGAGATAAAAAAGTAATTTGTGTCGACAAACTAAGCAATACAAAAAGTTTGCAAAACAACTAAAAAATAAAATCAGCGACATTTACGCACAAAAAACAAAAATAAGCTTTTTCCGCCTTTGATATTTAACACTTGTCATAAGAAATAAGGAAGCAGCCGCACTCATGCAAAATGTTGCTTGTAAATTTGTTAAGAGGTGAGAGTGGTTGGTGTATTGATGAAGTCTTGTTAACTTGATAAATTGATAGCACTGATTTTTATCATCAAAACTATAGCGATAAATTGCGCCATGAATACTCAATCAAGCCAAAGTTGTTTTCCACCAAGTCGTCTCCCCTTCAGCGCGCTGATAAACAAGTTGAGCATGTTTACGATCTGCATGCTTCATGAATTTTTTTGAGTTGGCAGCAATTATTTCGCCGTTTGACAATTAAAAAAAACGTTGACATTTAGGCTTAGCAAAAGGTGGAGTGTGGACTTATTACTTTCACATTTGGAAGGCTTTTGTGTGGGAGGTCGTAGCTCAATAGATAGTAGTACCTTCTCGTATTTGAAGTTCCTTAACAATGCCTGAGTGTGGTAAATATAATGTTAGAAGAAGCAGAGTTTGTCGATATTTATCTATTAGTAGCCACGCCTACGAAATTCGCCCCCAATGTTTCCCTAAGTTCTATGCAACAAAATTTGTTCACAAATTTATGAGTGAAATACTAAAATTTTCTTGTCTCCACTTGGAGATTAGTGTTTTCGTTTCCGCATTTAAAATAACTTGTGCCTTTTACACTTGTGGTTTTTTATCAAAAAGCTGCACGTTCACTAAATTTAATTTGTCAACTCAAATTTGAAGTTTAATTTTCTCCACGCTTTACTTCAGTATTCTTAACACATTGTAAATCTATTTTTAGCTCTGCCACAGTAGCAGCGTAGGCCATTTGTCAGTGAGTTGTGTTAGCGGCGCTACAGTGAACGTGCAATAAATGAAAACATACATACCTAGTATATGTATGCAACTGTCTGTCAGTGATGTGCCAGGGCCTTGCCCACCCACGAATTAGTAAAAGTCTGAATACAAATACTTTGATTTATTTCCACTTTCCCTTCTTTAACTTCCCAACCGATTCTTTTGATTCTATGTTTTTTTTTTATTTTATTTTATTTTTTTATTATTTTATTTTTTTTATTTTGTTTTATTTTATTTTATTTAATTTAATTTAATTTAATTTAATTTAATTTAATTTAATTTAATTTAATTTAATTTAATTTAATTTAATTTAATTTAATTTAATTTAATTTAATTTAATTTAATTTAATTTAATTTAATTTAATTTAATTTAATTTAATTTAATTTAATTTAATTTAATTTAATTTAATTTAATTTAATTTAATTTAATTTAATTTAATTTAATTTAATTTAATTTAATTTAATTTAATTTAATTTAATTTAATTTAATTTAATTTAATTTAATTTAATTTAATTTAGTTTGATTTAATTTAATTTAATTTAGTTTAATTTAATTTAATTTAATTTAATTTAATTTAATTTAATTTAATTTAATTTAATTTTATTTTATTTTATTTTGCTTTATTTTATATATTTTTTTTTATTTTATTTTATTTTATTTTATTTTATTTTATTTTATTTTATTTTATTTTATTTTATTTTATTTTATTTTATTTTATTTTATTTTATTTTATTTTATTTTATTTTATTTAATTTTATTTTATTTTATTTTATTTTATTTTATTTTATTTTATTTTATTTTATTTTATTTTATTTTATTTTATTTTATTTTATTTTATTTTATTTTATTTTATTTTATTTTATTTTATTTTATTTT
Source organism: Sphenella marginata (assembly GCA_951509765.1). Lineage (NCBI taxonomy): Eukaryota > Metazoa > Arthropoda > Insecta > Diptera > Tephritidae > Sphenella > Sphenella marginata. The sequence continues at coordinate 18,421,561 of OX608079.1, forward strand.
ATTTTATTTTATTTTATTTTATTTTATTTTATTTTATTTTATTTTATTTTATTTTATTTTATTTTATTTTATTTTATTTTATTTTATTTAATTTAATTTAATTTAATTTTATTTTATTTTATTTTATTTTATTTTATTTTATTTTATTTTATTTTATTTTATTTAATTTTATTTTATTTTATTTTATTTTATTTTATTTTATTTTATTTTATTTTATTTTATTTTATTTTATTTTATTTTATTTTATTTTATTTTATTTTATTTTATGTTATTTTATTTTATTTTATTTTATTTTATTTTATTTTATTTTATTTTATTTTATTTTATTTTTTTTTATTTTATTTTATTTTATTTTATTTTAAATTTAATGTTTTTATTTTATTTTATTTTATTTTATTTTATTTTATTTTATTTTATTTTATTTTACTTTATCTTAATTTTTTTAATTTGTACTATTTTTATTTTACAATCTAAACTTCAGTGTCAGTTTTATCGTAGAGAAACCCGTCAGCCTTTTTTCGTGCTTTGCAGACCAAAGTCAAATGTGGCGTAGCGATTATGCGGTCAAATTGCTGGTCTTATTTATGAGTCTATTTAAAGCGAACGTAATGCTTTTTGGCAGCATTTTATAGCTACACAATTTTTTTCTCCTTCTTGGTTATTTTTTTTTGTTCCGCTTTTTCACTTTGTTTTATTCTTTTATACTAACATACATAACAACATACATACATATGTAAGTAAGAGTAAATCTATTTGGTCGTATATGCAATTTCTTGAGGGAATATTTTACTTTCCGTTTGGCATTTATTTCAGCATAACTTTTAAATGTATGTAAGTTTAACTAATTTTGCCTTCATTGAGTTGGCTGTAGATGTGTGTCCAACATAACTTTTTGTCTTACAAACTTATGGGCATCGTAATATTATTGCTGTGGGCAAACCTTATCAGCCGAGTCATCAGCGCTGCCATTGGTAATGCAATGTAATAGTTTATTTATCTCTGAGGTTACATGCTTGGTTACCAACAAATATATGATTTCAGATCTAGGTATATGGACAGTGTGAGTGTACATTAACAAATGAAGGTGGTGGGAGTAGGAGCAAAAACTGATCTTATCATATGACAGAGCTAATTCTAGAAATGGTTTGCTTACATGGGAGGTGACTTGCTTTTAACTCAAAGTCAAACAGAAATAATATTTTAAAAATTCATACATTGATTTGATTTACCGGAATTTTGGCAAAAAATAATTTTTTTTTAAGTTTTGATTAAGACAAATGTGTTAAAAGAAAATAATAATAATTTTCACTAAAAATCAAGTTTAGAAATTTAACACCTTCAAAAATAAAAAAAATTTGACACAAAATAATAATTTTTCCGGCTTTTAAAACACTTCTTTCACCGCATAAATATTTTGAAATAATTCTTCTAAATGCGTTGCGCTTCATTTATTTTTCACATCACTGTCGTGCTTATTGCACAAAACTATCAATTGGGTTTTAAGTTAGGCTAGCGTGTAGTACAGACACAAACCACATACAAGTTTATGCTAGCAGTTTGCAGATAAACTAGCGCAACATTATGTCTAGCAACATGTTTAGAAGCATGTGAAATGTTTATATACAGCACGGAAAGTTACCGTGCTTTAAGGTGTGTATTTGAAGTAGGAATGCTACGAAAGTCAGCTAAGCGGAAGCGGAATCGAAAATTATTTTTCAAATTTCTTTTTGCTATCTATAAAAACGGCTGTTTCGATAATTCGCTTTCAAAAAAATTGTTTTTTTTTTTTTATTTTTAATATATTTTAAAATTTATTTTTTTTAGTTAATTTCTGTTTTTATTTGCATATAAAGGCAACTTAGAGAAAAACACCAAAGCCTTTATTCGAGATCCGTCGCAGAAATTTGTAGATTAACAGTGAATATATCTCACGTTCTATTAACCATAATCCTATCAAAACAAAGGTCCGTAAGTCAGTTAGTTGCTATTTCAGATTCCTCAGTTATAGGTTGAAATTAGCATTGCTAACGTTGTATTTCTTTAATTTCTCGGATTTATTTTACACCGGTGTCTTCTCCGTCTCGGTTTAGCTGAGGAACAAACTATAGTTCTGATAGCCTAATGGTTCAGAGAACAGGAGAGATATTTTCTCAGATCTACTAAATAAAAAGGCATTGCTTTAGTTTCTTAAATTTTGTATTTAAAATCAAATTAAAATACACTAAAAAAAAATGATTGAGAATAAGAAATATTAAAAAATTGCTTTCATAGAAATCATTTATCTTAATATTTAGCTCATCTATAGTTATGATTTCTTTAAGGTAAAGTGTTGAAACCGAAAATCAAAAATTCTATTATTAATACTCATTTGTACTTTATAATAATTTTAATTTATTTTCTGCAGCTATTTTGTTTAATACACAAAGAGAAGCTTGCAGCTCAGCATTTCGATTTCTTCATGCCATTGCAACTAAACATTTTGTTCACAAGGTATTGATTTCAATTCAAATATCACCATGGTAAGTTGTAGTTACTTAAATATGTCCATACATACCTACATACATACATGCTTGAATAAATATGTAAACATGAATGTATAGCAAGTGCCACACTTAACAATATAATCGCCCATGGCTTGGCACGTAAGTAGATTAGCAAGCATTAACAGAATTTTAATGAATTTAAAGTACCATACAAAAGACAATAATTGATTTGATAGACGAGACAACTAACTACATACATATATATGTATGTATGTATATACAGATATATATAATCGTGTTTAAACTATTATATAATTTCAATAGATTGGTTAAACGGCTAGCAAAGAAATGACCAATAAAGTAAAATGGGGATGTAGCTCAGATGGTAGAGCGCTCGCTTAGCATGTGAGAGGTACGGGGATCGATGCCCCGCATCTCCAAATTATTTTTTTTTTTATATTTTTTAACAGTTTTTGATTTTTTTTTTGTTTTTTTTTTATCTTTAGATATTACCACTATCTAAGGAGAATATAAACACAATTTTTGGGCTGGCCGACTCAAATACCTTATCGTTTTTGACGACATTTCAAGCACACGATCACCTTTCGCTTGGTTTTGGTTAATCAAATTATTGGTGATGAGGCGAAAATGTTTCCCAGATTAATTCTTTGAAAATTGTTCACATTTTTATAAATCCTTTCACTTGCTTGAATAAGTGGGAACCTTTTTTTGTTTGTGATCATAGGGTGAGTGAAAAATTATCTATTGGCGGATTCTGTGAAGAATGTGAGATCATCCAATTACCCTGGCTATTTTATAGACTATTCTGTTTCAGAAAAATCTTTACATATTTAAATAGATACTAGAAGCCACAGAAGACGATGTGCTGATTATGCCGGGCTTCCAGGTTATTGGTTTAGAATATGCCCAAGGTAGGCAAACTGGTCGTAGGAGCCGACTAAGATGCACAAGCTCGATGGTTGAACAAGGGATATGTTGTTGTTGTTGTTGGGATATGATGCCTTTCAGCTCTCACTACCCATCTTATTCCTATTTACCGTGGGAGAGATGGCATGAGCTAGAAAGTTTCACTGGTCATAAATCGCTACCACAATAGTCGGGCAGTATCAGAGCATACTGGGTTCTTATCTAGCCAAAAACTGGCGATTTGACAACACTCTTTAAAATGTTTTTGTCATACCACAACAGCAACAACAATGTCCTGCACGAAAATTAATTTCTCTGAATTTGGCTAACTGCACCCTTCTCCCTTTCTTATCACTCCTTAACACTCGTTTATCTGTTATTCACCTTTCCGCCGTCCTTTACTTTGCCTTCAGTTATTCTTTTTCTTCCTTTTTCCTTTCCTCCTCTCTGTCTATATTTTTTTTACACCTAGCTATGAAATTTATCTTACTCTCCCGCCCTGCAAAAACATGGGGTTCAAAATTTGTATTCCATGATTTTCAATTTCGTAAGTAATCAATCACGAGTAATGAGTAAAAGTTCTGCCCCTTAATATACCAATTGAAATCATTCACAAACATTTCATTTCAACAATTACTTTAGAGACAAATAGCTTTGGTTAAAATATGCGACAACACAAAATACTGTAAATCAATAGCAAATATGATTTATGAACTTTTATTATTGGCCACTTTGTCGATGGCGACAAACATGAAAACGTTGCGTATACGACATGGCATACGAAAACAACACGAGCAGAGTTGGGCACATGAAAAATGAAGAAATAAAACAAACGCGCAACCAACATAAATAAACGAGAAATTGCCAGACATCAAAAGCAACAAAAACACCAACAACAACAATAGCAAATAAATTAAAAGAGAATGCAGCGAATTGCAATGAACCAAACAAAAAAAAAAACATATCGAATGGAAAAACGAGTAAAATTGTGTATACATTTGCCATTTGGGAAATCATATGATTGCTAGCAGCTAAAGTACACACACACAAATACATACCAACATACAGTTGCGGTTACTATTTTAGTAGTGATTATGGGTGCATAAAATAACTGGCAATAAAATAAAATAAAATAAAATAAAATAAAATAAAATAAAATAAAATAAAATAAAATAAAATAAAATAAAATAAAATAAAATAAAATAAAATAAAATAAAATAAAATAAAATAAAATAAAATAAAATAAAATAAAATAAAATAAAATAAAATAAAATAAAATAAAATAAAATAAAATAAAATAAAATAAAATAAAATAAAATAAAATAAAATAAAATAAAATAAAATAAAATAAAATAAAATAAAATAAAATAAAATAAAATAAAATAAAATAAAATAAAATAAAATAAAATAAAATAAAATAAAATATAAAATAAAATAAAATAAAATAAAATAAAATAAAATAAAATAAAATAAAATAAAATAAAATAAAATAAAATAAAATAAAATAAAATAAAATAAAATAAAATAACATAAAATAAAATAAAATAAAATAAAATAAAATAAAATAAAATAAAATAAAATAAAATAAAATAAAATAAAATAAAATAAAATAAAATAAAATAAAATAAAATAAAATAAAATAAAATAAAATAAAATAAAATAAAATAAAATAAAATAAAATAAAATAAAATAAAATAAAATAAAATAAAATAAAATAAAATAAAATAAAATAAAATAAAATAAAATAAAATAAAATAAAATAAAATAAAATAAAATAAAATAAAATAAAATAAAATAAAATAAAATAAAATAAAATAAAATAAAATAAAATAAAATAAAATAAAATAAAATAAAATAAAATGAAATGAAATGGAAATTAGGACTTCCTTTCTTGTTGTTATATGTAGCTCTTTTAATTCTTCCTCTCCTACATAGTATGTGCACTACTAACATTTTGCTCGCAGCTGTATATGCATACATAGGAGGAGTAACATTTTCGCAAGTATGTGTGAACACATGTGCTTATATGGGGGATATTGTTAAGTAAGTAGTGCACAGCAATAAAGTGAAAATGGGCAGCAGCCAATGACCAATAATGTGGCTAAAGCTCTGGTTAACCTACACAGCGGCGGCCCCAAGCTGCCCTACACAAATGTTGGAAATGAAAAGCAAACAATATCGTTCTGTACGGTGGCTATAGAGCGGTGAATAACTATAAAACACTTAACTGTTTCAACACAAATGCAACAACAATAAGAGAAAAAAGAAGAGAGAAACAACAACCACATTAAAGTGATGTCAAAAGTTATCGTTTTGTCAGCAGCAGGGGCAGCAATATTGCACTTGCTTTGTGAGCGCGCGTCACACATGTTGTTGTAGCATCAGCTGTATGGCAATTCATAGCTGTCATTGCTGTGGTTGACTCGCATATGGTTGTTAGTTTTGCTGTGAAATTGCTATAGGTTTGTTTGTTACCAATATTACTACTTTTATTTACATACACAAACACATATGTGGGTATATTGCATTGTTTGTTTTTCCCATGCAATTCGCACAATTGTCAACATATTGGCCACACTTGACACATTACTAAGGATATTTAGTTGATTTTGTTGTTGTTGTTGTTGTTGTTTTATGTTGGTCATTTAAACGTAACCGCATGTAACACCACAAATTGTGCAATACCGAACAAATGTTTGTGTAGTCAGTGAAAGCAGTGCGTATATGTGTATGTGAATATTTGTGTGTGTATGTAGTGGTGTTCAAGTCACAAAAGCTAATGATCCAGCTATTGTTAGCAGGAAAATCAATAAAGTCACTAATCACTTCAAAAATGTTGGTTTAGCGGAGCATTCTATGGAGCACTCTAGCTAGTTTTAGATTAAGAAATGCTTTGGTGGTGTCGCAGGTGCCACGCCCCTTTTTCCGATAACTGCCACTTCCTTCTTGAGAGTCAGGTATTGATATTCATTAGCTCTGTTCAGTTTTCATATTCCCAATTTAAGCCGTATGCAGATATTGAGTTTAAAAATAATATTTTCAGTGGGAGGTGCCACGCCCTTTTTTCCAATAACTCCCACTTCTTTCTCGTGAGTATGGAATTGATATTGTTTATCTCTATACCGATTTTCATAACCCTACCTTGAACATTTTTTCGGATATTCAGCTTGAAAAATCAAATTTGGGGGGGAGGTGCCACGTACTCTTCTCTGATAACTCCCACTTCCTTCCCGTGAGTATGGTATTGATATCGTTAATCTCTATAACAATTTTCATGTTCCTACCATGAAAAAATTTTTGAGATCATCAGTTTTGCGAATTAAGTTTGAGTGGGAGGTGCCACGCCCCTTTTTCGATAACTCTCAGTTATTCCCGTGTGTTTGAAATTAATATTGTGTAGGTCTCTGCGAATTTTCATGCCCCTAACTTGAAATTTTTTTTAGATATTCAGCTTGAAAAGTTAACTTGGCCCTTTTTTCCCGTGAGTGTGAAATTGATATTGTGTATTTTTACAGAAATTTTCCAATCCGTACCATAAACGATTTTGGAGATATAACGCCTGTAAAATCAAGTTTTTTGGGGAGATGCCACGCCCCTTTTCCGATAAATCCTTCTTTTTTGACGATGGAAAATATTATGTACAAGCTAATAGTTTCTACATTTTCAAAACCTTCAGCATAGCCGAAGTCAGCTCTCTTTGTACAAGATTTTGGTATGCTTTTTTTCGCCTGCCACGCAAAGTAATTGTTTCAACAAATTGTAAACAAATATTTGTGAGTATAACAAAACAATGGATCAACAAAAATGTTGCAACATGCAACAGCTGGCAAATAGAACAGCATGCACAAACTAAAGCCAGTAAAGTAGCCCAGCAGTCAAGGCAAACAGTTGCAAACTGCTTCAAAACTAGGATGTCCAACAAGCTGAACTAATCATCAAACTATTTTTTTTTTATCTTTCTAATTTTTAGTATTTGTTTATATGTCGATGTCTTAGGAGAAGTCAATTGTCAACATTTTGTACAGCAAAAGAGTAGTCTTAAACTAGTTCAAAATAGACCAATCAATTTTTTGGTCAATCATGGTAGGCAAAAATGATTTCCGTCGGTCGCAGTAAAGAATTAATGGATTCGGCTAGGTCATTTATTAGAGTCCCACTGAGGTAAAAAGTAAAATTTTAATAAGAAGCTTAACTCGGATTTTTTTAACTCTGGACTTTAGAGTTTTTCTAGTAAAAGCTTTGTTCTTTTTGAACTGTTTCGTTACTAGTCAGAAAATTCTAGTGCTATACTAGTATGTTTCCTGACTAGTTTGGCGTTTAACTGCGGAAAAAGAACACAAACAGCTGAATTTGCAATACCAGCGCAAGCACAATAGCAACAAAATATTCACATGCGCGCATCGCACAAACAAATTCTATGTATTTACACTGCTTTATTGCAAAAATGAAATATTTAGAAAATTTGGATATACACAATAGACTGGAACACAATTTTTTTGTTTTTTAATATACTTAAAATATTTTTTTAATTTAATATTAAATATATATTTTTAAGAAGTTTATTATTGCTTAGCTTAATTTTTTTAAGCTAAACTCATTTTTTAAATCAACCAAAACTTTAAAATAAACAAAATCAGGTTCAAAAATTAAATTTTAGCTAAGCAAGTCATTTAAATAATAAAGCTTTAAGAATTGATAGATATTTATTGAAAATTTTAAATAAATTTCTCCCACAAAAAAAAAAAAATTTAAAAGAAGGGTCAGTCTAATGTACAAACTAAAAAAATTGTACTATGCATAAGCACTGTTGTTACAAAGTTGTTGTGTCTTTTCATGTACATACATGGGCAGCATGGAATTTAATTTAAGTCATACATTTTCATAACGCTTCAAAACTTTCACTTTTATTTGACTAATAGGATCAGGACTATATACAACGAGGTTCCAAGCAAAACAAACAAGCTGATTTTCTTGGTTTGCAGTGAAGGTTAAAGTTATATAAAAAATGGTTCCTCCCATAAATTCATAAAACAAAAATTCAGAAACACATTTTTTAGAAATATTTTTTTCGGAAAGTCGAAATTCAGAAGTCAAAATTCAGAAAGTGAAACTCAGATTTAATAATTCAGAAAGTAATGAGACGGCAGAAAAAAATTAAATTTTGTGCAAACTGTTTAGATAGGAAATAATGGCAATAGGAACAATGGCATAGGAACAATGGCAAAGCATTGGTTAATTTTGCTCTTTACAAATATTTATAGCAAGTCCTATTTAAAGAATTGGATTTTCAATTCTAAAAAAAAAACAATTGGTCACCAAAGGGTTAATGCATAATTAATTGCGTTATAACGCTAAATATACCGGCAAAGAAATTTATGTCAGAAGTTAGAAAAAAAATAAAGGCATTTAATGGGTTAATACATGACCCAAATATGGGTTAGCAATGTAAACATTTAATTTTTAAGTGTGCAGTAATATATCTAACATAAAAAATAATTTAAAATTTATAAAATAATAAACTGCTACTCTGAAGTAAATCATTTTATTTCGTTATTTATAAAATAGTAAAGGTCGTCAATGGGTTAATGCCTGCATTTAAAACTTGAAATATTTACTATTGAAGTGAAGAGCAATTTATTTTATACAAAAAATTATTTAGAAATTATAAAAATAAAAATTTAGGTCACCAATGGGTTAAGGCATGGCGTTTAAAGGGTAAAAACGCTCAAAATCAACTACTTAAGAATACGTCAAACTATTTTGATATGACAAATTTGATTTCAGTGTTAAAAAAAATTGAGGTCGTCAATGGGTTAACGTATGGCCGCTCATGGGTTATAATTTTAAATATTTACCAATTAAGTGTAGGACAACCCATTCAAACCTTACCAAAAAATCATTCATAATATCGTTATAAAAATAAAAGTTTAGATAACATTTTTATACCTAGTAGTGCTTCGCACACAAGGTATATTAACTTCATTCGCCTAACGGTAGTATGTAACGGCATAAACGAATCGAGATAGATATTGACTTATGTATATCAAAATGTTCAGGAGGAGAAGAGAAATTGATTGAGCCATGTCCGTCCGTCCGTCCGTCCGTCCGTCCGTCCGTCCGTCCGTCTGTGAACACGATAACTTGAGTAAATCTTGAGATATCTCAATGAAACTTGGTATGCAGGTTCCTTTTTACATATCTCTGAACGGTATTGAAAATAGGCAAAATCGGTTAAAAGCCACGCCCACTTTCTATATATATAATATTTTCGAAAATACAAAAAGAGTGATTATTCAGTACATAATACACCTATAAGGATAAAATTTGGTGTGTACCTTACCGTTAAGGCAAAAAATAAATTTGTGAAGAAATTTTTAAAAAAGGGCGTGGCACCGCCCACTTTTGATTAAGTCAAATTTGGAAATATTATTAATCATAAATCAAAAACCGCTCAAGATAGCAAAATAAAATTCAGCACACATATTTATATTAATACAGGCAATATTTCGAAAAAAAACTAGCGAAATCGGATTAGGTCCACGCCCAATTTTATATGAAAGATTTTGAAAAGGATCATGGATATATTGAATATGCTATAACTTTGCCTAAACTAGCTGTATATCATTTCTATTTCACCTCTAAAGTGTTCGTGGGCAAAGAAAGGCGAAAGCTCAAAATTTTTGGAAAATGGGCGTGGCCCCGCCCCTTTATGGGGGATTATTCCACAAAACTTTCCATGCCATAACTCCGGTAAAAATTTATTTATTAAAACGATATTTCGAGAAAGTGTTCAACATATAAAGCTAACTCTTTGCTGAAAAAATAAACAAAATCGGTGAACGGACACGCCCACTTTTTGAACATAGTTCTAAAATATTTCTTCGTAAAATTAAAATCGCGATATTTCCATAATTGTATAAGTTATATAAATAAGATTTTACGCACATATTAGCCTTTTTAAACAAAACTAAACTGTAAAAAAATTTTGTGGATTTTGTTGAAGTAGGCGTGGCGCCTCCCACTTTTTAGCTTAAAAGCTCTGCTAATTTCAAAAGCGATTGCTTGGAATTTCAAGAATGTATTTCAATGAAATTTTGTGAGATGCTTCCCAATAGTATGTAGTATACTCCTGCCAAAAATTACGCAAATCGAATAACAAACAAGCAAGATTTACGGGCAAGTAGTTAACACCCTACTCCCTTTTTTTAAATAAATTTTTTTTATTTTCATACCTTTCATGAACATGAGGAAAGCTATTTATATTTTGTTATTTAGTGATAATTGAATTTACCACTCCCAAAAGAAGTGTTTTTAATCGAAAACAATCAGTTGCCTCTATAACAACTTTTCCGTTATTAAAATAGACCTGAGTAAATTGGGATACCAAAACAGATCACTACTAGGTATTTAATGTTCGGTTACACCCGAACTTAGACTTCCTTACTAGTTTATTCTGAATTTTTGGTTTCTGAAAAAAGTTTTCTGAATTTTTCCTTCTGACTTTTGGTTTCTGAAAAACGATTTCTGAAAAAAATTTTTTTGGAAAAATTGTGTTTCTGAATTTTTTGTATCTGAATTTATGGGGGGCACCATAAAAAATAGTACGTTACCCGACTTCGTTATGTGCGAGAGATGCGTTAGGTTGCACAAGGAATTTTTATTGTTCCATTAGCCTCGAAATCAACACATTTTTAAAATTTTTGTCGGTATGTCTGTATGTTTGATCGCTCATCACTCAAAAACTGCTTAATAAAACTTAATGCAACTTTCATTATTGTTTTACTAGATATTCACCTATCAATTTAGGATACCAACTTTTTTGATAACTCTACAAGTTTTTGAGTTATCAAACAATATGTGGAGCGGGTTGAACTTAGATATGGTATCATAATATGGCTATGAAATGAAAGATATGTGCACTGCTTAGAGAAGTTACTAAAAAACATTTTTGAGTAATCTTCAATTGTGCAATATTTCAAAACATTGTTAGTCCTTATGAGGCAACAACTAAGTAATCACACGCTAAGCAAACACCTACAACGAACTTGCGAAAACTATTATTGAAAACTTACTAAAGTCGAACAAAAAAGCGCGTTACAGCATTAAGTTATGTTGCTTGGAACATAAAGCAAACAGCAACAAGAATTGAAAAAAATCTATAAAACTGCATAAATGCAACAATGAAAGTCTCAGGAGCGGCATAAAAATTGTTGCAGCGAACGCCGAAAAGCATAACAAGGATATTAAGTGCTAAGGCGAGATAGAGTCTTAAATGTAAAATTGCAATTTGCAGAATGCCAGGAAGGAAATGTGCCATACAAACAGCAGCACAAAGAGCAAGAAATAGGAAAAGGTTATAAAATCGTAAAAGCAACAAAAAAAAAGAAAGAATGGAAACACAATTCAAGTTGAGAAAGCAGTTAGAGTTACATTATTGGCATACAATGTATAGAATTCTGTGAAAGAATTGAGAAATTTCGTGTGCTTAGCGGATTGTGAACTCTATAAAATGTACACTTGATTTCGTGTTTTTTTTGTTGTATCTTTTCGCTTTCAGAAATCCATAAACCAACACTAAAGTTATCTTAGCGCTCAGCTGTAAAGAACAACAACAGGCCATACATTTATTTAATGTACTGTAAGCACAGTGTTCGGACTTGAAAATTGTAGTTAGTGGTGAGTAGGCAGAAATAGTGGTGGATTTGAGAAAAAAGTGGTAAATTATTTTTTTTTAAATTAGGTAATGTGCCAATCGAAAATTTTTTACTCATATTAGAAATGAGTTCGACATTTACTTCCTTGCTGTAACAAATGAAAAAAAAAAAAATTGAGAAATGAAGATTTTGACAACTGAAAATTTTGAAATGTGGTAAGCACATGCGTTCATATTCACCACGCTGAATGTCAAATTTCCTTTGCTCTGTCAAAATATATTATTTTTAAACATTTCGCATGAGTTTTCCGTATAAAGCGTAAGCCAAAATAATGATAATGAACTTAAAAAAAAAAAACAAATTTTGGTATAAAAGTTTTTGGAAAAAAATTTGAAAATTTCGAAAAAAATTTTGTGCTAAATTTTTTTTTCAATTTTATAGTTTGTTTTTTTTTTTTTTTACAATTTACAATTTTTTTTCTATTTTAATGTTTTTTAAATTTTTTTTATGCCGGCTGGCTAACTAGACTTTAACCCTGCAAGATCGACAGTTTCAAAAATAAGAAATTTTCCTTTAAAACCCACATGTGTAGGCTCAAGGAAAAAACATATATTTTACGCCTTGAAAAATGATTAACACGACTGAATTCAGAGCATCCGAATTATATGGAAATGAGCTGTCATCTGTCAGATAAAAAAAAAAATTTTGGAAAAACTACAGAAGTGTTAAAAAAAAATTTAATTGAAATGTGGACAATATTTTTAAAATGTTCAACCAATAAAAGTTTTTGATTTTTAAGCTTGAAAGTACTACAATTGGTAGAATACATTATTTAAAAAAAAGACAGATCTACCACTTTAGTTTTAACCAGAAGTCCGAACACTTGGCAACTTGCCCATACAACGCTTTTGTAAGATGCCAAACACATAAACAAGTAAATAATGTATTTGTATTGGTTAAATGTACAGAGAATAACAGCAATATATCTTAAGAATTTCATTATAGGTCATAGGTTAAGTAGCTGCAGTATAACATTTATATTGCCATTGTGTTCGTAACGCGTTTAATGCGCTCCCATACAAAGCATACTTTGTGGCGCGCGAGTAGAAAAGGCTTGAGAATTTTTGGTTTTTATATTGGCAATGCTGCGGCGTTAACTTTTAAGAGTTTTATTTATTGTTGGATATTTTTTGCTGGATGCAACCTCTGTTCGTGTTGATAATTTTTTTCGCATTATAAAATTCATTATTATTATTATTAAATGGAAGGCGGCTCCTAGTTGCGCTTTATTTTGCTGCCAAGCATTTTTATATTTAATACATAGATGTGTTCACTATAAATATACATTGAGTCTCTTTATTTGAGCTTTTTGCACTGTGCTATAGTGCCTCTAAAAAATTAACCGGCTATTTATTGTTTGAATATTTAGTAATTTCTTATGAAAAGTTTTTATGTGAACAAATGAGTTTTACTTACTGCTATCCAGAGGCTTGTGCCATAAATTAAAAATAACTTGAAACTTACCTGAAAATAAAAGAAAATATTTTTAAATTAAATTTACTTCATTGACAATATCTTATAACTAGTTTAACATATTATCAATATTTTTACTCGAAGCCTTTCATATAATCACAAAAGTTGGAATAGATAATTCTAAACAATTTATGATATTTTAAGATATAACTATAGTTAGTGCGCCATCTGACGGATTTTTTTTAACAGGCTATACCATCATTCGATTACTTAACTCCAATCTCTATTTTTGGTATCAAATCGTCTATCCAGCCAGCTGCAATCAATTTTGTTTGCTCACAATAAAATGCTCATACTCTCAACCCCTCTTCAACCATTGACTAACCCAATTGAGTGACTTAAAATGCTCCTACATACACATACTTTTCCCATTTAAAAATATATATTGCTGCTTAAAGAGAGAAAACTGACCATTTGGGTCAAGGTTTATGATCTCAAATATGGCTAGTAGATGGCAACCCTCTAAAACTCTAATATTGGCAAAGCTATAGAAAGAGAGCTGGAAATGTAACTTATTATGCATGTTCAAAAGTTCAGCCCAATGCGTCATGTCGTTTTCGACATAACATTGAGTACAGCAATAAAAGAAATATATTTTAAGGTGGCAACGCTGGGAATTAACTGGAAGTATAATCGCTTTTGTTGAAAAACGAAGTTAAATAGCAATATTTTGATACGAATATTTCGACACATCAGTCAATTTTTAAAATTTTAAACAGGTGGCAACCCTGTGAAAAGTTTCTAGTGGCAACATTTAAGGCTTCAAATTTAGTTCATTTACGATATTCAAAAGTTTATTCAAATGGACCAAGTAGTTTTTTCAATAATATTTTCATACTTCACTCAATTTCGAAAAATTTCAAATAGGTGGCAACCCTGTAAAAACTTTCTTGTGGCAACATTTAAGGCTTCAAATTTAGTTCATTTACGATATTCAAAAGTTCGTTCAAATGGACCAAGTAGTTTTTTCAATAGTATTTTCAAACTTCACTCAATTTCGAAAAATTTCAAATAGGTGGCAACCCTGTAAAAAGTTTCCAGTTGCAACACTTAATATGAAGGATTTAAATGTAGCAATATGTAGGTAATAACATTCAGAAGTTAATTCAATGAGGTCGATATAAATAAAACAATTATTATGGAATTAGGTGGCAACCCTATCATAATTAATATTATTACAAAAAATCAGAATTTAGCAAGAACTTTTCACCTCTACGACGGGGCATATTATTACGAGTATACAGCGCGATTTGTGACTTAGAAATCATAAAAATTGGAAAATTCTAGGAAAATGGTGTTGAGTGTGGAAAAAGGAAATAAATAAAATCAAACAATAAAACCATGCCAACCACAACAAAACGATAAAGGCCACATAAATACAATTGTAAGAACTTTATGTTCATTTATGCATACTAGTTTATGGCACACAATGCTCCTTCCCTTTGAACAATCAGACATGTACAACACACGAAAGAAAATCACAAAATGCTCGAAGCCTTGTTCTATATTAAAAAGAAAACTAAATAGAACGCAACTATATTTTATGACTATGAACGTAAGGAGGCAGATCACTCCTACTACACTCTCATATAACTACCCGCTTACCTACCCACCTATGAATATATAGGTATGTATGTATGAGTGTATATGAAAACATTCAAATAAAACTGAGCATTTCAAAATAGTCGTTGCAAGAAAATAATGGCAAACAAAGTAAACTCGATTTTTGTTCAACTGGAAAAGTAACGTTCAAAGTTGTGACATAAAAACTTCGGTTACATAACGTAGGCGAGGGGAGTAGCAATGGGAAGAGTTCTGTCACAAAATGTGAAAGGAACGATTTGAAATTGTGAGAAATGTTGCAAAAGTGTTGCTTAATATTAAGTTTTGTTGTTGAGTTTTGCCAACTCGTGGCACCTGTTTGCCATATTTACTTTCACCTTTTCTGGAGATCTTACGAAACTTGCTTGATTTGCTAAGAAGTAAGAAAAGCACGAGTATTTCGCAAGAGTTTTGTAACATTTTATAAGTTCAAGTGAATAATATTTACTTTTATTACGTTTTATAAATGAAGTGAATTTTGTATGTGCACTGCTTTGAAGTAACCCCGAAATGTAGAGGTGGAAGAAAATCGGTGATATATGTACATATGTAAATCGATACTACTAATAAAGTGGTGTTACTATCGAAATATCTACTATCTACTGCTCAAAGGGCGGGACTAATCAATTTCATAAATTTTTGAAAATCAATTCAACAAGCCTTTTACTTAAAATCCTGAAAAATACTCCCAAGGCACCCTAACTACATTATCCTAGTTAAAATAATTTTGCATTTAAACGCATCTTTTCTCTTTGCAAATTGCATTTATAAGCCTTTGAATTGTACTTTATCCATGGAAGCCCCGATTGGCAGCACTTGAAAGCTAAACTAAACTAAAAAATGCAGTAACTAACTTAATTAACTGCAGATATACAAATTCAAATCAGGCAACAGAGGAGGAGCATTTAGTATACAATTATATTAAAATAAAATAAAATAAAATAAAATAAAATAAAATAAAATAAAATAAAATAAAATAAAATAAAATAAAATAAAATAAAATAAAATAAAATAAAATAAAATAAAATAAAATAAAATAAAATAAAATAAAATTAGATAAAATAAAATGAAGTAAAATAAAATAAAATAAAATGACCACATACCCTCTTCTGCTACGTTAAGAGCTCGTACTTATACACAATATATGTACATATACAGATACTACTTTTAGTTTTTCTTTTTGTAACTCTATTATACACTTTACTTGCAATGCATTTGTTGTTCTTTCATTAGCAGCCACTGCTATCTGGCCTATTACAACATTCGGCATGGCTTCCCTTTAACCATGCACTGTTGCATCTCCTAGATCCAGTTTCGCCTGCTCTTGTTGTTGCATTGTTTTGTTTTCATTTACTTTGTAAGTCTGAATTATTTTAAAGTTTTTTTGTTGTTTTTGTGGCACTTTGTTGCCAACATATAAACAACAATACTAACACTATTCCTTTAATTTAAATTGTTTATGTTTTTGTTGACAACTTTAACTTGTCATCTTGTGGGTAAATAAACAAAATGTTTGTTAATTTGTTAAGAAATTTGGTTAAAAAGTAATCAGTCAAAGTTGGAGTCGAGATGAATGAAGTACACAGCGAGGGAAGTCTCTCTTGCTTGGTTTATTAAGTTTTGAAACAAGTGAGACTAGGGTTTTGAGGTTTGTGTTTGTTGTTTTTTGTTTTTTTTTTTAGTTTTCCAAGAAGTTACATCAACTTAACGAGCACTTGGTGGTCAAGCTGAAGCCTTTTTATGACTTTTTGGTATGCTGGAGCACTCAAAACTTTGCATGCACTTTACAATAAGGGATGACATGTCATAATGTCAAAGGTATTAACGTCACTTAGATTAATTAATTTTCTGCAAAGGTAATTAATTTTAATGAAATTAGGTTTCAAAATAATTTGACTTTAATTCTCTCTGCAAAACGAAAAGTGACATTAATTCCATTGACATTATGACACCTCACGATGTAAACACTAAAAACTCTATAACAACTCGACTCTGCATTGAGCAGGTGAGATTCGGTATTTGCACGGGGGGGACTATTGCTACTGAGGAAAAGCTTAAGAAGCTCCAATAGGCATAGTCCCCGGAGTCTGGCTTAAAGCCTCCTTACATACCGTAGCCTTCGAAAAAGCCGTTGGAAAGCTTATCAGCATTCGAGCTTTGGACTTCAATGGGATTAACTCAAATTTGTTGCTAGGTAATCTTAAACTAACAACTATTTCCTGCTTCCTAATTTTACGCAAGGTTGCATTTAATTTAATTAAAAACGTTTGCATATTTTCAGGCGCATAAACCAAGTTTTCTCTTACTTACAACTTTGAGATTGTGCTTTTATTTATTTAAATCTTCTACAACTCTAACACCATTCCATCTTGTAATTGTGTTTGCATGCTCTTCTTCCTCTTCTAAGCACAATTATTACATTTTATGGCCATTGCTATTATCAACACCAACTCACCCTGAAGCTATTATTTTAACTCCAACATAGTTTTTAGTTTTCAATTAACGCAGTCATTTTATGCCTTATCGTTAGCGCGTTTTGAGTTCATTTTGCTGCTCCTTACTTTGTTATAGTAATTCTTACAAAATATTTATGAACTTTTGTTGGTATGCGTTTATTGTTTTGGTTTGTGATTCCTTTCTTACGCTAGTTCTCGTTCTTTTGGTTATCCCACAAGTTGCTAATTTTAATTGTTATTATTTTTAGCTAAGTTATTTAAAGTTATGCAAAGTTATGTTTGAAGAAATAAATGCGTTTTAAAAATATTGTGGAATTTGCATGAGAGTCATTTGATGGTCGCATTGATTGGTTGATTAAAAAAACATCATAACTGATGATACTGAGTGGTGTGAGCATATTTAATTTTCCGCTAGGTGGCGCCCTCTGTCCAAAAATTAAAAATTTCAAACTGTCTTCGAGGTACATACATATATCAAAAAATAAGATACGGGTAAAGTCTGTGAATATATTTTTTCTATGAAAAATTTACTCATTAGTCCTCCTGGGTCAATTAAAGCCATCTTTTCTTTAAAAAAAAATCCGCTAGATGGCGCTGAGATTGGGTTAAAAAAACTTCAAATCGTGTTTATTTTCCGATTTGGTTCATATTTAGAATGTTTACTACCTAAATATTATTAAAAAGAAAGACAAAAATTTGTCCGGTAGATGGCGCATCGATTTGTTTACAAAATGCCTGTGCTCGGTGTCGTTGCACACTTTTTCCAACTAACTTAAAGTTGAGGTAGTAACTTGACATTGTAATCATAGCTCATAGTTTGTACGATAATGAAATTAAAAAAAAAAATTTCCGGTATATAAAAAAAACCACAAGTATAAAATGACCCACCCTAATGTGTACCATTGAAAAAAAATATTATAATAATTCGGCCTGCTCATTCAGTTGCGTGATTTTCACTCAACATTAACATTAATGACAACGCAGAACAAAAGTATGAAACAGCAATAAAGCTACAATTAATGAATGTAGACGCGGGCAACAATAAAAAGCTCATACAAAAAGAGCAAAGAAATGCATACTCACACTAATGTGCGCTGTGTTCATTTTCACAATTACACGTCTGGCAATATGTTGCTCATACGCCACGTA
This sequence comes from Sphenella marginata, assembly GCA_951509765.1. Taxonomy (NCBI): domain Eukaryota; kingdom Metazoa; phylum Arthropoda; class Insecta; order Diptera; family Tephritidae; genus Sphenella; species Sphenella marginata. The sequence continues at coordinate 18,440,365 of OX608079.1, forward strand.
CTCGTACAGGCAGCAGCTATTAATAAACCAAAGTGAACGACCCCAACCAAAATTAAGCAATGAGGCAAACAATAAAAACGGCATCGAAGCACCGATTTGGTGAAGCTGGCATTTGTATGCACTCAAGGGAAAATAAAAAAAAGGAAGAGGAGTCTCGTCTCAATGCGCAACATTTTCATTTAAATGAGTGACTGACAAAAGTCGTGCGGCAAAAGTAATTCTGATGGATTTTCTATAGCTAGATTAAGAGCGAGTATAAACTTTCTTCACCAAAAAAAATAAGAAAAAACCGTGCCATTAATATAACTCTTTGCAATAACTTACCGTCATATATTCATCAAGACGATGCTTCCAATTGTCAGAACGGTCGATTAGATTATTCCATTGCTCTGAAAGTTTGGCGACTTCACGACGTATGCTACGCGTTAGCTCGCGGCTTTGTTCCTCAGCGCTTAAGTAACGTGAATCCGTATCGTGTGCTATGTAAGTTGGAAAAAGAAAAAAGAAAGAAGAAAGTAAAGCGTTGAATATATTAAATAAGCAAAAAATTGTCAACATCATTCATAAGTAATAAAGCAAGATACGTGCCAGGGCAGATTACACAAAAAGATCAGCAAACATACAAACTCAAACAAACACACCTACCCGCATAAACATAGCGCCAACATGTATAATAAAGCATGATGCTTAAAATGCGCTGCATATTTATTCTTTGGGTTATAAATCTTGCTGAGCTCCCACAGCGCCGCAGTTCATCAAAACTTGACACTTTTGATAAGTTTGATGGAAAGTGATTACATGCTTTACATACTTCTTTACCAAGTTGGTATAAGCATCATTAAGATGCGAATTATTTTTATTTTTATAATCCCGAAATTTTCGTTTTATTTTATTTTATTTTATTTTATTTTATTTTATTTTATTTTGTTTCATTTTATTTATTTTATTTTATTTTATTTTATTTTATTTTATTTTATTTTATTTTATTTTATTTTATTTTATTTTATTTTATTTTATTTTATTTTATTTGATTTTATTTTATTTTATTTTATTTTATTTTATTTTATTTTATTTTATTTTATTTTATTTTATTTTATTTTATTTTATTTTATTTTATTTTATTTTATTTTATTTTATTTTATTTTATTTTATTTTATTTTATTTTATTTTATTTTATTTTATTTTATTTTATTTTATTTTATTTTATTTTATTTTATTTTATTTTATTTTATTTCATTTCATTTCATTTCATTTTATTTTATTATTTTATTTTATTTTATTTTATTTCATTTTATTTTATTTTATTTTATTTCTTTCGTGGGTGAGCTGTGTTTTTTCTCTTATTTACAACAAATTGAAACCAGTAAATATGCACTAAATTAAATCTTAACTTTCGCTCAAATACCAAAATATTATTTACGTTCTTTTTCAATACTTCCACTACTAGCATTGTTATGCGCATTCGAAGTATTCAATGGAAAACGCATATAAATGCAGATTTATTTACATATAAATAAATATTTCTATATATGTACATGTGTATCTCAGTCAATCATACCAGCTCAGGCATACAACCTTCAATCAAAAATTTTGCATACTAGCTGCAATAGCAAAACAAGTAAAAACTGAAAAAAGTCGAAAACAAAATTGAATTCACCAAATTGCATTTATTCTTTGTTTGTGTTTGCGAATAAAAGTGAAATGATATGCAAATTGTTGGGGTAAAACAGTAGCGAGTAGGAATAAACAAAAAGATTTCGCTCTGAGAAAAATTGTGGTTAAACTTTTTTATGAGAATTTTGGATGTTTTGTACGTGTCATGCGCCCCCTTTGTTTGTATGTATATATTTACACGCACGTTCCACCACTCATCGCACTGCGAAGTACAACTCGACCCTTTGAATTTGCGTTTAGTTTCTGTGCTGCGTTGAGATTTATAAGTAAACGCGTTTGAGTCTTGTAGCTCATGGATTTACTATATTTCATGTGCTTCTTATTTCCATTTTCTTTATCACTTAGTTTCATATTTTGCATTTCGTTTCTGCATTTCATTTATTTATTTTCTTTGCCAAATCACAGCTAAGGTGTATTTGTATAACTTTTCTGCAGTGCATTTTAAATTTAAACAGTTTTTCCTGGAATGGTCTTAATGAAATATCATGAATTTTTTTAAATATTTTTTTTTTTAATATTTCTATTCAATTATTACAACTTAACGCAACATTTTTTCTTAGGGATTTATCAATTATTCCATTTATCACTACCCAAGATTTTCTGGAAATAATTTTACTATCCTTGCTCTCTCTTTCTTAATACCCCCCCTTATTTCAATATCTGGCTATCACACTCCCTGTCATGCCCACGCTTCCTCTCTATCTTCCTTTCATCGCCTTCTCCTGCCTTTTGCCACTGCTCTTTCTCTCACACTTTTATCCTGATTTCTGAAACAAAATTTTTTCAGGTGAGGGCCGACAACTCGTAAGAGGATAAATCATTTAACACGAAGCATAATATTTCTTACTTACATAAAGTTTGCTTTCTTCAATAAAAAAATAAAAATAAAAAAACTTTAAAGATGTCTTGGAAAATCTAATTTGCATGTAAATCTATTTCGGAGGAAATCCTGCTGTGCATAATAAATATTTTGCAAAACAAAATTGCCTTAACAATAAAAAATTTCAAAGAAAATGAAAAGGTGCAACAGACAATGAAAAGAGCGTAGGTGGTCACAAAGAAGGAAACCACAACAATATTTGCATAAACGTGACAACATTAAAATTTAATTTTTCACGTGGGCAGCAATTGGGTAAATCAAGCGATTAAGATGAAAAGGTAGCAGGAGAAGGGGTAGCAAAAAAATTAAAACTGGTGTACTACCAAAAGCATAAGAAAATATAAAACATAAAATAGAAGTGCAGATTCCTTCACAATCGAAAGAGCAGATCTTCTTACGTAGAGTTAATTATCAAACAATTCTAAAAATTCATAATTTCAAAACCGCATTGATAACTTTTGCTGAGCTTTAAATTCTTATAAAGCGCAAAACTGAAGACAGTTAAGAATAATAAATAAAATAAAATAAAATAAAACAAAATTAAATAAAATAAAATAAAATAAAATAAAATAAAACAAAATAAAATAAAATAAAATAAAATAAAATAAAATAAAATAAAATAAAATAAAATAAAATAAAATAAAATAAAATAAAATAAAATAAAATAAAATAAAATAAAATAAAATAAAATAAAATAAAATAAAATAAAATAAAATAAAATAAAATAAAATAAAATAAAATAAAATAAAATAAAATAAAATAAAATAAAATAAAATAAAATAAAATAAAATAAAATAAAATAAAATGAAATGAAATGAAATGAAATGAAATGAAATGAAATGAAATGAAATGAAATGAAATGAAATGAAATAAAATGAAATGAAGTGAAATGAAATGAAATGAAATGAGCGCAAAACTAAAGACAGTTAAGAATAATAAATAAAATAAAATAAAATAAAATAAAATAAAATAAAATAAAATAAAATAAAATAAAATAAAATAAAATAAAATAAAATAAAATAAAATAAAATAAAATAAAATAAAATATAATAAAGTTTGAACTACAGCTTACAAAATATGTCCTTTTATTAAACGTAAAGCGTTTCATTTAATTTACTTTGAAGCCTTGGCATCATTTATCAATAATGCCATAATCAACTTAAGCTTAAGTATAAATTCTGAACCAAGTAAGCCTAACCAAAATCAATTTGTTAAACCACATGTACTTAACGCAAATATTCACTTTAAAACCCACTTAGCCGCATTTAATTTTATTAAACAACCCCCATAGCAGTGAACATTATGCAAGCCACGTTCAATTGCACCGAACTAACGATAGTAATTATGCGTTGGCATTACTAAAAACCGTTTACACCATCAACGCCTCTATAACTGGCTAAGCGAACAAATTAGCGGTGAAGCAAAACGCAGCCGAGCAGTGTTGATATCAAATAATTGCGCTGACCGACCGACCATTTAGGGAATAAAAAGTTTAGTGGAGAAATTGGTTTTTAGTACACAAAACGATTACAACAAAAGTAAACGAGTACACAAAGTATGGCAAAACACACACACACACATACGAGAGAAAGCAAACAATTTTCGCACAAAAACCAAACATTGCCGAAGGGTAAAAGAATTTCGATTTTTTCAACTTAACGTACATAAATGTTTTTCACAACAAATTTTACGATAAGAGCTTTTGTCTGGCTTAAATGCGCATTTTTGTATGTATGTAGGTTGGTTTATTTGCTTGTGTATTGGTTGGAGAATTCGAGACAAACTTTATGAGCTTGGGATTTTTAACTCGACTGGAACTAGTCCGAAAAAGGAGGAAACTGTACCAACAAAAATTAAAATTTTTGGAGAAGTCTTTAGCGCATATAATTGGAAAGGATTACTACGCAAATTGTAGCAATTTGTTATTGGTCTTCTTTTGAGTAGTTTGAGCTTAGTTTGGGACTAGTATACTTCTGGTCGAAATCAGTCAATTTATTCTTACTGCAGCGTTCTTCTCACTTCACCATTAACTTAATCGAATGTACCTCTTATTCATGCATACAAACAAATAACGCATGTAGTGCTCAAAGGCTAACGCAGATTTGTTCATAATGTGTTGATAGCATAGCCGCAGGCATACAAGTGCCATTAAACAATTTGTAGTTATCCGTGAAAAAATCCTTTTTAATATGCTTGAATAGCTTGGTCGTGGTGCGACTAACAAAGTTACGCAGTAAGGGCAGAACAAGACAGGACTTCAGCTACCCAGCAATGAAACACGAAACTAGACAGAAATTATCCCAGTTGATAACTAGAATTTTCGAAATAGTCTCCAGATTTTCCGAAAGTAATTTAAACATTTCGGTACAAAACCGAACCGACCTTAAGTAGGAATATTTCATCAGAAAATTTTTTGAAATTTAAATTTTTCAATAACACACTGAAAAAAAAATCTACAGTAAACGGCCGTCAAATTGATAGTAAGCCCTGTAACTTTTCGTCCAACAGTGGGTAACATAAATTTTGAAAGTGAGCCCCTATCATTCTTCATATCATTATGCAAAAATCACGTGTTTTTACTGCCAATTTTACAGTAAATACTGTAATATTTACAGTATTACCATCAATCGCTTGAAAGTGGTTTTGATATGTTACTTTCAATGTGCACTTTCAACTTTTTTATTTCAGTGCAGAGTTCGAACTTGTGATCCATTTCATGTGGACCTAAAACTTCTTTTCATATGTTGATATAAATCTTAAAAAGGTAAAAAGGTCCCAAAGTGTTCCCGAAAAGCAAAGTAAATTATGAAGAAAAAGATTCATAAAATTTGCAAAAATAGTTATCGAAAAAAATTTTGCAAAGAACGACGAAGTGATCCCGAAATGATGCCGACCAAGTGAAGTAAATGGTAACGGAAAAATCTTGAAACAGTCGCATCAAAACAACACTGTAGTTATAGCGAAAATTCCCAAAAATAAACAGAAAAGTCCCGAAAAGATTCCAAAAAAGTCCCGAAAATAATCACGAAATTTTTTTGAAAAGGTCCTAAACTGATTGCGAAAACTTCTAGAAATGAACTTTCAAGAATCTCAAAATAATTACAAACAAGTCCCGAAAACAATCCCGAAATGACTATGAAAAAATCCCGAAATGGTTGCGCAAAAGTGAAGAAAACAATGCAAAAGTGGTCCTAACAGATTTTCAAAATAATCCCGAAACAGTGCCGAAAGCAATCCCGAAAAAGTCAAGAAGTTACCCTGAAAGCAGTCCCGATTTGGTTAAAAAAAATCTTTCTGCATTTTTAAATGAAATCAACGAACGAATTTTAGCTGCAAAAGTTTTCGTGGTATAACAAAAAAAGAACTGTATCATTTTGACTGGCAGCCACTGTATGTATAAAGGATAGCCTATTAGTTGGTTACTTTTTATTGATGGGCAGTTGAATGTACTGATGGTTTTATGCGGCCGAATCGTTAACACCATTAACACAAGATATGGATGATTCGTTTTAGCCGATATATGTATGTATGTATGTACATATGCCTGCGTATTTTTGTTTGAAGTTGTTTGTGTTAATAAGGCTGTGCCAAATTTTAATTAATTTTTTTTTTTTTGGAAATTATTTTATATGATGATTACAGATAATGACTACAGAACCTTAAAGTTGGTTGAATTTTTTAAAACATTTGGGGAAATATTTTTTTTTAAGTTACTTCCTTAAATTACAGTTAGGTTTTTCACTTCAATTTTACTCAAAATTATAGCCTGCCAAAATTAGAACTATAAAAATTAATTTTCAATTTAGAAATTTTCATAATATTTGTCATTCACCATGCTCAAAAATAAAATCATTTCAACTTCCAGAAAAAAAAAAATTGTTGTTTTTTTGTCACAGTCTAGTGCGCATATTTTAACTGTAGCCAATGTTTCGAGTTATGCCCTCATTGATTACCCTTATATGCAGTCACACACACATATTTATGCCTACATTTAGCCTTATAACAACAAATTTATGAGGGTATGTTTGTTTGTATTTGTAGGCCAATGCAGTTTCAACTTACCTTCGGTATCACTGTTATCCGACACAGGTGGCTCACTTGAAATATATTGACGTCCACTCAATAAATTGCTTTCAACAATGGGACGTTTGTCCTCCAATTGACGTCGGAAGGCTTTATGATCATCCTGCAAATCGAAGGAAATGTGTAAGAATTAATTCATGAATTCATGTCGTAAATACTTATTTAATGTGCTTTTGGATAGTAAAAGTGTGGTTTAAGAGCTAAGTGTTAATAAAAATTAATTGTGTATATTTATTTATAAAATAATGTATTTCTGGTACAAATGGTAGAATGGTGCCGAAATTTCCACTGTAAGCATCGTATAAATAGAGTGTCTTTTGATGAGTTATAACATTTTCCCTACTGCTCGTATTACAGAAAATTAGTTCTCCTTTTAGTCAGGAATAGGAAACAGACTGAAAGGGGATCAACTATAAGTAGTACTAGAGGCTTTAGTGATGGGACTTAAGACCAAAGAGATTCGCTAGCTGTTGTTGGTATCACAAGGACTGAGGAAATCACCCAAGCATGATTATAAGAAACTCTAGCAAATTTCAGAGCAAAGCTTTTAAGAGGTCTTCCGATGTCCATTTACGGACTTTGATAATAGGGAGATAGAGCTAAGAATTACTTGTGCTTCACTACAGCTGGGCAATGGAAGAATCTACCGTGGTGTTATTTCTCCTAACAGAAAAAAAGTTTAAAATAGCAGATTTTAGCATAAACAAATTACCCCCTCCTTTTCAGAAAAGTTGTAGTGACATAATGCCCAAGGACTTAATGTCACTTTTATCAAAGATCATTAATAACAAAGAACCTGGGTGACCGAGACTTGCTCGGTATTTTTCGAATTTGCCGCATAATCTTACTTACCAAGAGCATAAATTTCCAAAATAGATTTCCAAAATATCGAACACTAACCACAAAAAGTCACTTAACATACATTGGCGACACCTGTTGTATATTAAATATTCTGGTTGGTATACGCCCTAAAATACCTTTCATTTGATACCCATATTGCCATATATTTAAAAAAAATCGGAAAGGTGGCAACCCTCTAAGCTTCCTTTAGTGGCAACATCCAATTAGAAAATCTAAGAAGGAAGCATACTATCCAATATACCAAATTTTATCGAAATCGGTTTAGCCTTTCCCGAGATAGTGGTCTATATCTGAAGGAATAAATAAAATGCGTTCAGGTGGCAACCCTAGGTGGCAATCCTACTCGAAAATATTTTGGTTGGTATACAGCCTAAAATACCATTCAGTTGATACCCCTATTGCCATATATTGCTTAATATTTAAAAAAAATGTATATAGGTGGCAACCCTAAGGACCACCCCAAGTGGCAATACCAAATTAGAAAATCTTAAAACAAAGCATAGTACCTGTGTACCAAATTTCATTAAAATCGGTGAAGTCGTTCGGGAGATAGTAGTGGATATACAAATATACAAGAATAAGTCGTTTAAAGTTATAAGATTTTTATGAAAATTAACGTTATTGGCATTAATACGCTGCAGTGACATTAATTCCATTGGCATTATGACACTTCAACTGCAGACACTCAAGAAATGTGAAAATGTGAACTTTTGTGATGAGAGAAAACTTGGTTTATAAATTTTTTATGCAGTCCAAGTAGGACTTGCTATGTACGGAATTGCTAGTTTTTCTACTCCCTCAACGGTTTTGAGTCTTTCTTCAAGGTTCATCTTTAAATATTCAGCCAGCTAATTTATCCATGTTGCCATTACAAAGGAATACGCGTGGACAAATCGAGTTAATTTTATTAAATTTTGCCTTTGTAAGTAATTGCTTAATGACCCTTGTCCAAGTTTCGGTCAACAAAAAGAAATAAATATCAAATAAAAGGCTCTCATATTTCTACACACGCACACACACAGCTATAAATGAGGTAAGTTAGTTTGCCAAAGCACTCAACGCCAACACAGAAATACACACCAAAAAGCCCACAATATTAGTTGCTCCAGTCGAGTTTTTCCAACACCACAAAGAAAATCACTTAAACATTTGCCGTGATTCTATTTACAACTTTTTGTTGTATTTGTAAAAACAATTATTCCCAAAAAAAATGGGAGAAAATCTAAACGTTCGTGTTTGAAACGTTAAATAACAGCAGCACAAAGTGAAGTCTTTTGTAGCCAAAGTTCACAAGGCACACATCAGAGTCATGTTTGCGGATATTAAACGTGTCCAAATCCCACACCACCGAACCAACAAACTTGCTTGCTATGAGAGAAATAGCCAAACTTTGCCAACACTGCCGGACATATTTGCAAACAGCAGACTCCATAGACTCGGTGTGCTGTTGCTTTGACGCCAAATTTTTGTAGGTTCACCTTGTTGTGCAGAAGAGTCAAAAATGGCTATGTTATGATAGCAAAAAAACATTGCAAAGTGCACAATAAAGGTTTGAAGGGGGCGCAAAGAGGTATCTGTAGTGAAGTGAAGTGCTATTCAAAATGACTGCAGGCAATATTGGCAAAGTTTTGGTTGGTTGAGTTTTCAAACAGTCAGTCAAAATATGAAATAATCAACTGTGGGGTCATTTCAGGCTAGATAATTGTATTTTGGAATGGTGCGGGAACTGGGGATGAGAACTCTTGTTGCAAAAATCGATTAATGAATAATCGATGATTTTTGTTCAGAGATAAATCGATTTTTCTCAAACAACGAATTTTGAATAATGAAATATGAATTAGGAATTAAGAATTATTTTTTATGAATTATGAATTTTGTATTATGAATTATGAATTACGAATTTTGTATTATGAATTAAGAATGATGAATGATGAGTTATGAATTATGAAATATAAATTATGTTAGGAATTATGAATTATGAATTATGAATTATGAATTATGTATTATGTATTATGAATTATGAATTATGAATTATGAATTATGAATTATGAATTATGAATTATGAATTATGAATTATGAATTATGTATTATGAATTATGAATTATGAATTATGAATTATGAATTATGAATTATGAATTATGAATTATTAATTATGAATTATGAATGAATTCAGAATTATAAATTACGAATGATGATACATGAATTATGAATGAATTTAGAATTATAAAGTATGAATTATGAATTATAAACGAGCTAAAAATTATGAACTATGAATTATTAACCATGAATTATAAATTATGTATTATGAATTATAAGTCATGAACTATGAATTTATAATTATGAAATATGGATTATGAATTATTAACCATGAATTATGAATTATGAACTATGAATTATGAAGAATAAACTACAAATTATGAATTATTAATTATAAACTATGAATGATGAATTACGAATATCGAGTAATGAATAACATAATTCAATTTCCTCTTTGTGTAATCTCCATTACCAGTCTAGCCGTTTTGTAATAGAATTAACCTGACATGCCATATTTGTTCCCAAGTTAACACACCTATTAACACTGTTGCTGTTCGCTTATGTGTGTGAGTTTGTGGATATGTTATGTGTTGAACGAAGGATAGCGTTCTAGTTGTTAGCCATTTAAAGCATTAAATGTCAACAGATTTATTTAATCTCAAATATTATCCCTTTTACATCGACAAGTCAATTTTCGCTTTTTTTTTTCAACAAATTTGTTGAGTTGGAATTTCACTTTTCCTTTTTCACGCTGCTTTCTTGTTCCCACTAATGGCTCTTCGTTTGCAGTTTATGGCCAATATAAACTTGACTAATGCATTTGACTGTAAATTTTATTTTATAAGTGGCACTTAGCACGTCATGGCCAGTGTAATAAAAGCTTCGCCTACATGGCAAAACCATAAAGATTTCGGAAAAATTTTGGTACTTATAACTTTTTTTTTGAATCCTTTTTTTTAGAACTGTTAATTTAAAAAAAAAAATTGATTTTTTGGGCTTTTTTATGGTAACTCTTTTAGCTAAGGTATCATTCACGTTGATCTAGTGGCGTATGGTTTTTATTTAATCAAGATAAATGTAGAGTTGCATATAAGGGAGTTACTCGCGTCAGCCCCACACCCCTTTGCATCAAATTAAAACTAATTTTCATACGTTAATAAAAGTAACTGCTTACATTGCTTAAAGATTTTCTCAGCGACTACTCATTTAATTGTGTGGAAAGAACTTAAATATAATTTAGTGCTATTTTCATTCCAGTAAAAGTGTCCCAAAAGCAAATGTGTGACGTTTCCTGGCAACAACCTGCTTGTATTTGAGACGGCACTACACACCAGCAACCATAAAAGCTCAAAAACTCATAACAACAACATTCACCTACTTTCTCAATACTCGTACCTTTGACAACTTCCGTCTGCAGCCATCATCACCTAGTGGGTCCAATCTGCTTGTCTAACTTCCTCACATTAGCAATACTTTGCGCTTCCATTGTTCCATTTCATACTCACGCATACATACATACTTGCATACTTTGCACCATAAAACTCTACTCGACTTAATGCGTTAGGGGTACTCACGTGTTGAGATTTAATGACGTATGAAGTGGGTTCATTTTTGAGGTTAAGATAATTTTAGGATTTTGACAGCATGCCAAGTGGTATGCGGTGGGTCGTAGGAGTGTTGGTCGGGGAGCCTCAAATCAGTCTTACCATAAATCTTGCTATTTTAGTGTGAAGGTAAAGATTTGTTTTGTAAGTAAATATTTACTGAGTACATTTATGTATATGTATATCAAGTGAAAGGGTTAAGCTTAAGTTGTCGTTGTGTTTACATACACCTTTCTGAATATATAAACAATTTATGTATGTGCATGTAGATTTGTCGTATGTCCCATGTTATTTGTGACCTCCTTTAAAGTAACTTTGTTTGTACTTTTTCTATCGAAACACGTACAAATTATTTGCTTGTGAGGTAGCGCGTGGAAGACCCTAATCGATTGCCCTTAAAAGGGTTGCTTGATGCTGTTTGTTTTTTTTCTTTAGGTGACCTGCTTAGTAGGTTTTTTCAGTCTTTTAAGTTTATTAGTGACTTTGCTGTACCGAGTAGCTCAATCGCACAAAAGTGATTTCAGTCAACTTTTATGAAAAATTTGGCATCTCCAACTGATGATTTTGCTTATGTCTATTGGGCATACATTCATCAACAATAAACGTTTCTGAAGTTACTATATTTGTTAATTTTTATTAAATTAACAAAACGTCTTTATAGCGTTTGAATTCTGCTTCAGTGAAAGAGATGTGGCATATTCCGCCTTTCACTCATATGTATGTGGGCGGTGTCGCGCCCCCTTTTCAACTTAAAAAATTTGCGAAAATCGTTAATAAATTGATCAAATCAAGTTACCAAATTCCATTATTGTAGCTGCTTTTATTACAGAATTATCTAAATTTTTGTGTTGTTCGAAATTTTCGATATCGAAAAAAGGGTCGTGACTATGGTTCGATTTCACTAATTTTTTAAAAATTTTATTATTGGAGCTGCCATTTTTGTTGAATCGTCTTATTTTGTTTTTCGAAATTTTCGATATCGAAAAAAGGGGCGTGGCTATGGTTCAAATTCGATAAATTTTAAGAAATTGTATTATTGTTGCTGCATATTTTGTTGAATTATCTTATTTTATGTTTTTAGAAATTTTCGATATCGAAAAAGGGGACGTGGCGGGCTATGGTTCAAATTCGATAAATTTTAAGAAATTTTATTATTGTTGCTGCCTATTTTGTTGAATTATCTTATTTTATGTTTTTAGAAATTTTCGATATCGAACAAAGGGGCGGGACTATGATTAAATTTCGCTCATTTTTGACAAATTTTATTATTGTAGCTGCCTTTTTTGTTGAGTCATCTTATTTTATGTTTTTCGAAATTTTCGACATCGAAAAAAGGGGCGTGACTATGGTTCGATTTCACTAATTTTTGAGAAATTTTATTATTGGAGCTGCCATTTTTGTTGAATCGTCTTATTTTGTTTTTCGAAATTTTCGATATCGAAAAAGGGGCGTGGCTATAGTTAAAATTCGATAAATATTAAGAAATTTTATAATTGTTGCCGCCTATTTTGTTGAATTATCTTATTTTATGTTTTTAGAAATTTTCGATATCGAAAAAAGGGGCGGGGCTATGATTAAATTTCGCTCATTTTTGACAAATTTTATTATTGGAGCTGCCTTTTTTGTTGAGTTGTCTCATTTTATATGTTTTTCGAAATTTTCGATATCGAAAAATATTCGGAAT
>OX608079.1:18458187-18565687 GCA_951509765.1 Sphenella marginata
TCAGTGCAATTTTTTTCAAGCTAGTCTAATATACATAACTGTAATTGCGTGTTTTTATTTATCGAAAAGTCAATGACTTGCAACCTAACCACGATTATAAGAAAGCAATAGCTCATGTAGTATGTAACACTAAAACTGACCATCATTAGAAAGTGACTCATCATTCAAGTCAAATGGGTAAAATGGTTATCATTCATGTCATTTTAAATGAAGCTTAAAGGAGTAGTTCAAATAAAGATACAAAATTGTGATATTTTTTTATATGTACAGTTGTGTGCAATATTAAAGCAGTGAAATTAAATTGGAGTGTCTTTAACAAATTTATTTTCAAATAAAGCGAATTCTAAAACAGAAACCACATAAAAAGCAAAAAAAAAAATTTTTAAGGATTCCAAATCAAAACTTTACCACTGATCATTAAAGCTCTGACAATCTACATAAAATTCCAAACGTACACACAAACGTCTCACTTATGTAGTCTGCGAGTTTACGATTTGTAATGTATTGTATTGTAATCATCATAGTCTACTTAACTACTGTCGTCACCCCGACTGCAATAGGTTAAGAGCTTGGCATTATGTCACAATTCTAAGTGCAGCTGCACTAAACACTCGACTTTTAATTCAATTTCTTTTGCATAATTCTTTCATATTTCCGTTACTATGACTACACTGCCTACACAAAAGACACAAACAATTGAATTGCATAACTTCCGCGCTTACTACTCGTACCAACTGCTTTGTGTCATCTTCTTTTACGTCTACTTTTTCACATTTTTTTTCTTTTTATTTACTTTTCCGTTGCTCTCATTTCATGCAAACACTTAGTCTTTATGTAAGGTTGTTGCTTTTGTTACTCACCTGATGGCAATACTCTTAGACTTCAAATTATTCCAACGTTGATTCATTTCATCGAGTCGACGTTGCAGCATCACGGCATCCTCTTGCGAGGTGAGTGAACCCAATAATTTGCGGCCGGTGCCATCGAGACGATCATAAACGACGCGATGCGTTTCAATTTCCGATTGTAAATCCTGTCAAATGCGAAGAAAAGAAAGAAAAAAAAAAAACAAAAGTTAAAGTTAGTTTATTTGATGGGTGTTGGTGTAGAACAAGTATAAACGTGTTTTATGTAAATACATGCAATACAGAAAAAAATATTGCATACATTTAGGCGTAACAGCGGAATTATACAAATTTGTTGTTGATTCGCATAATCGTGGCTGAAATTTATGTTTTGTTGTTTTGTTATTTTGTTGTTTTGTTATTATTATTTTTTAAGCCTCAATTGCGACTAATACAGCTTTGATAAATCTCCAAGATTTGTTTTATTAATAGAGATCGGATTTAAATGCAAAAACTGTGCGCCTAAAAATATGTTACATTTGAAAGTTTGTTCAGAGTGTTTTTTATTATTAATGGTGTGTTTTGTTTGGGTGAATTTCATGTCGAAATCTAGAAAAAAGACACATTTGAGTCCTAAACTCTCAGATTTTGAAACAATTTTTCATCATTTCAGGTATGGAAATATCTGGCAGTTTACGAAAAAAGGTATTTTTTAAGGATCTGTAAATCATTGGAAAGTTACTTGAATTAGCTATCAAAAATATACACTGTAAAAATTTTATATCACACTGGAGAAATTCTTCTTATTTAAATCAAATTTTAAACTGCAAAAAGACTTAGGAAAAGATTTTGGAAAGAACATTTTTTTAAATCTTTTTGAGATACATACATATCAAAAACTTAATCAACAATTTTCAGAATGGCATTTACTTAACAAATTATTTTTTTTTCGGCATATGAACCAAGTTTACTTAGTTGTATTTAAATAACCATTTGAAATATTTCTTACAAAATAATGGAATAATATTTGAAGGAGCAGAGTTCGTGCTTTTGAATTTGTATATGTATGTATATCACTGATTTACAGGGTTGTAAAAGAATGCATTCATATGCGAATGCAATCAGTTGAAGTCTTATTCAATGACTTCAAATTTCGAATGCACTCATTGACTCGCTTTTTGACTAAAGAATGAAAAAATGAAGTGTGAAGTCTTTTTTAAGGTAAATTGACTTCAAATGACTCCACATGACTTCAAATTACTTCAATTGACTTCAGTGAGACTTTTTATTCAATGAATGCAATACATGAATAACAAAAAAATGAATGAAAAAAAGAATTCGAAGTCGCAGAATGAAGTCTGAATGGTGACTTCATTTTTTAAGTCCCAGTCAAAGAATTAAAAAAATAGCTGCAATCATTTTTCGATAAATCAAATGAATAATTAATGGCAAAATACTGCATTCTTTTACATATCTGCTGATTAAGAACTAAAAACAAATTATTTATCCTTTCAAAAGTTTTTTTCAAACTCGACTTAGACACTTTTTGCAGGCGACCACAAATAGTTTTCTTGATTTAAAAAGGAGAAGAGTGTCTGAATTTTTGATAGTAATAGTAGCATCCTTGATTTGAAAATTTTTCGTCAAATATTTCTTTCATAAAATTCTACATTTTCAGTGTTGCAAAACGACCTGATTAAAAATTTCCCTCAGTGTCTACACACATACCAAATGACTTTTTGAAATGCTTAAAGTATTAATAGCAAAAATGTTCAACCACAACTCGTTTCACTCAATTTCAGTATTTCGTGCGCACTTCACCCCGCTAAATCCCCTACGAAATGCCATCAAAATTCCAAACTCTGTCCTTAATGTTGGGCAAAACAAACAGAGCAGCTGCTTTTACATTAAATACAAAAACAAAATGCATAAAACAGAATAACCAATATACATATATAAATACGTAAGTGCCGTTATACTAATCAATAATGCTTACAAGCACTTCGTTATGTCACAGCGCAGGTGTGCGCACTCGAAATGTGGGATTTATTTCGGATATTCCCGTTTGACATTTTACGTTGGTTGTATTTAAGTTGAATGGCTTTTACCTGCCACTTTGGCTCACGTATTTATGAACAATTTCGGAGTGGCCGTACAGAAGCGAAAAATGTGAAAAAGTCAGAGATACTGAAATAATGGCTGCGCATAAATGTAAAAGTTCGCTAAAAGTATTTCATAAAGTTGAATGATAGTTTTTGAGCTATAAGTTTTTCTTTTTGGAGATTTATAATTGTGGTTGTAATTTATGTTTTCTGAGATTGAAGCGAAAACTAGGAGTGCTTCGGGTTTAACCTTTTGTAGCTAGTTAAAATTTTGGTTAAAGTTGAGTGGCGTAATGCCGTTGACAGCTATCATTATTATTTTATATTAATTAAATTCAATTTGTTATTTATTTATTTTATTTGACGTAACTTACTTTAATATAATTTAATTTAATTTAATTTAATTTAATTTAATTTAATTTAATTTAATTTAATTTAATTTAATTTAATTTAATTTAATTTAATTTAATTTAATTTAATTTAATTTAATTTAATTTAATTTAATTTAATTTAATTTAATTTAATTTAATTTAATTTAATTTAATTTAATTTAATTTAATTTAATTTAATTTAATTTAATTTAATTTAATTTAATTTAATTTAATTTAATTTAATTTAATTTAATTTAATTTAATTTAATTTAATTTAATTTAATTTAATTTAATTTAATTTAATTTAATTTAATTTAATTTAATTTAACTTAATTTAATTTAATTTAATTTAATTTAATTTAATTTAATTTAATTTAATTTAATTTAATTTAATTTAATTTAATTTAATTTAATTTAATTTAATTTAATTTAATTTAATTTAATTTAATTTAATTTAATTTAATTTAATTTAATTTAATTTAATTTAATTTAATTTAATTTAATTTAATTTAATTTAATTTAATTTAATTTAATTTAATTTAATTTAATTTAATTTAATTTAATTTAATTTAATTTAATTTAATTTAATTTAATTTAATTTAATTTAATTTAATTTAATTTAATGTAATTTAATTTAATTTAATTTAATTTAATTTAATTTAATTTAATTCAATTTAATTTAATTTAATTTAATTTAATTTAATTTAATTTAATTTAATTTAATTTTATTTTATTTCATTTAATTTAATTTAATTTAATTTAATTTAATTTAATTTTGTTTTATTTTATTTTGTTTTATTTTATTTTATTTTATTTTATTTTATTTTTTTATTTATTTTCTTGGATAAATGAAATAAAATCTTAAATTTTTTAACACAACTAGTTTCATCCTTCTGTATTCTCTTTAAAATTAAATCACTTTTAAAAATGCATCGAACTGTCGCTTGAGTTTATCGCTTTATCAAAAACAGAGTCAGCGAATGAGTAACAAACAAAAAGACTAAAAGTGCAAAAATTCGTTTCTAAGAGCAAGAAACAGTGAATAACCATGCATCCTTTGGGTAGAAGACTATAGGTCGGTGGTATAAAGAAGTGCATTAGCAAAACACAACAACATTAGTAAACCTTTGTTGTTATACACGTCGTATGAGCAACATTCGTGGTATTTTCTGGGCTAGATACATCGACGCATACATACATAGATACACGCATAGCTACCTCAATATTGGAAAGAAATATGAAAAGTACATAAAGAATTTACTTGAGTGCCATAAGAAATAGTAGCTGCTAGAAGTATGAGAAAAAAACTCTCATATAACAACAACAACAGCAACAGCAACTAACTTGTAACTTATAACATTGCACTTGCTGCACATGTGACCTGTCACAAACTGCAAATACGACGTGGCAACGAACAGAGCAACTTGCAGCCAACGACAAAACCCAAAGACACAAGAAAAGGGTGATGTACGCGAAAGAATTAATAAGAATGCAGGTACTGGTATTATTGTTTAGATAAAGAAAGATAGGAAATAAAAGAAGGGGAAATGAGTATAATGAAATGCATTTGAAAGTGAGGCACTCTGGTATAACAAAGAGGCTAAAGGAGATTGGGTATTCGTAGTGGAAAGTAGTATTTCTTAAAGAAAGTTTGTAGTGGAAGATGATTGTGGGGTGTAAGAGGGTTAAGAATGTTTAGAAAAATTATTTAAATCATAAAAAATCAATAGCCTTTGAAGTATTTGAGAAAAACATATTTGGGATTCTTTTGACGATGCTTTGCCAAAGGTTTTTTTTCGGCAAAGCAAGCTAAGCAAAAGTGTTCAACAAACAACTGAAGCCAAGCCCCAGATATTTTCACACTTCATTGCCCAAAAGTGGACAGCGTATGTTTGCCACACATAAACGTTGATCATTTTCAGCATTCTTGCTCGAAATCTAAGCGACACTGACAAATAGAGAAAAACAAAGGAAACAAGTGAGAAAGAGAAAAACAACAGCGAGCAGTGAGAAAAAGAACAAACAAGAAAAAAGTGCTTACAAATCAAAGTGAACAAACAAGCGAAAAACTAAAAACTTTACAACGATGAAAAAAGGACAGAGAAAAGTGGCTTAGAAGGAGTAGTTTACGAGCACGCATAAAGTGGAAGTCTAAGCAACGTTAGACGCAGCGATAAGCAGTTGTTGTATGTGTGCTCTGTGTGTTGGATGCTGACCAATGCGTCGCTTATCATTGTTTCCACTGCATTGCTCTCAGTTGGCAGAAATTTAATGTTTTCACTTTTTTTGAATCCCTACGGTCTTGTCGCTAAAGCGTGTATGTGATTAACGCAAGCTGGCCATTTCACTACTCGCTTGTTTGCTTGCTGCAGCTGTTGCCACATTTTCTGAAGATTTTTTTTTCACAATTTTAACACCGTACGAGTGCGTTTGTGTTCTTTGTGAAGTACGTGCGATTTGATTTTTCTTGTCCTTGCAAAACAACTGCTTGTGGCACAAATTCTTTTACTGGAAGTGCAGATAAAGTGCTGACTTAGAGGTAGACAATGTTGCCAC
This sequence comes from Sphenella marginata, assembly GCA_951509765.1. Lineage (NCBI taxonomy): Eukaryota > Metazoa > Arthropoda > Insecta > Diptera > Tephritidae > Sphenella > Sphenella marginata. Next base: position 18,464,062 of record OX608079.1, read on the forward strand.
TTGGGAAGAGTTTGTTTTTGAACTGAAAAATGAAAATTATGTGACTGATCTATAAAGAGAGTGACGCGCGTTTAAAATTTATGACCTACTGCAAGCTCTAAATAATCACAATCAAAAATAGCAAAATTTGACAAATAAATATAATGGGATTAAGTGGCAACACTATCTACATATGTATTTAACTTCCCTCTAGATATATCTATTAATTAAAATACGATGTAAAATACCTTTCGTTGAATACATCTATTGGCATACCTCATTTTATTAAAAAAAAAAAAAAAACAGTTAAGTGGCAACATCATTAAAGCACCCTCAGTGGCAACACCTAGGTAGACATTTAAGAAATGTAGTACATATAACAAAAATGGAAAAAGTCCATGTCTTTACTTTGCAGATATAAAAGAAAAATCGAAAGTGGGTTGTTACTAAACTAAATCAGCAATTTTTAGAATTTTTGTCTGTCTGTCTGTATGTTTGTTCGCGCATCACTAAAAGACTGCTGAACAGATTAAAATTCAACTTTCTCCATTGCATTACTAGATACTTCGCCTAAAATTTCAGATATCACTTCTTCCCATATCTCAATTAGTTTCGGAGATATTGGTCGATATGTGTACCAAAGTGTCTCAAAATCAAATTTCAATGTCAAATTTCCTTCAAACCTTTAATACAAAAAAAGAGTTCGTTTAAACTGTTACGATGAACCAAAACTTAAACGCTTTAAGACGGTCAGCAAAGATTTTAGACACTACCTACAACCCGCACACGTCTCACATCTTTTAGTTCATACACTACGCTTAAACAAATGCCATTTCAGCAGCTCTTTGCTTGTCGGCTATGGTAACTTTCGTCCTTTTTTTAATTTTTTTTTCGTGAATCCCTGCAGCTCAGACTCAACAAACGCTGCCGTCAGCTTTCTATTTTACTTGCTTTAGGGTTTTGCTAACATAGACAACGTCCATAGGCTCTTCATGTCAACAAATGTTGCTTTTGTTGGATTTTTTTTCTGAACTCACCTGCATGTATGTGGTGGCGTAAATAACCATGAAACAGTAGTCAGAAAATGAACTAGTTTATAACTAGATAAGATAAAACTGGTGTGGGAAAATGTTAAAGAAAGTTTTGAAAGTGCTAGGTAGTTCAGCATTGAAAAGAAATTTTATATAAAAATATTTTTTAAAAGTTTTCAGTTTAGCACAATAACAACAACAATACACATTTTTTATCGAAAAAATACCACTTTCCTGACTAGTTTCATTTGGCATTCGTACAACTGCGAGTTTGCTTTGTCGTGTGGCTCTTTGGATTTGCAGCGCTTATCCAAGTTATGTAGGTATATGTGCTGATATATAATTTTATTGAGTTCCCTTATCCACTTGCTGTACTTCCTTTATTTCCTTTTTGTGCTGATTTTGCCACTCAACACCTGCTGAGCGCGCATGCATAAGTAAATATACAATATGTACTCTTATACACACTAACATATATACATATATACATAGACATGTGGTGATACACACACATTCAAATTTACATATTAACCTTACTACAATAGCCGAATTCTTTTGTTAAACGGGTTTGCAAAAGGCACTATTAAAACCTTAACAAACTTTCAAAATTTCCCTCTACTTGGGCTCAATGTGATGTGGATATTGACCTAAGTTGATATTTTTTAAATTCTTGAAAATAGGCCACCTTTTGTTTATGTTAATTTTACAAATATTAAAAGTCATAAATTATAACCCTTTGAACAAAATTCAGGACGAACTAAATTTTTTTTATGAAATTTTCGGTCGAAAAAAAAAACGAGATCTTTTATCGACCACGCCCATTTTTCTAATAAAACAATTTAAACAAGTAAGGAAAGGGCTGTCTTCGGCTGTGCCGAAGGCTTCATACCTTTCATGAATACGCATAACTTTTTTAAGTGTCCGGTCCTTACTTACAATTGGTACAAACTCTTCAAAACTGTTTGAAAATACATGGCCCAAACCAGAGTTATCGGAGCAATCGATTATATGGGAGCTATATGTTATGTTAGTCCGATCTGTATGATTTTCACTGCACACATCACATATGTAATAAGTACCAAACCTGCAAAATTTTACGTTCCTAGCTTCTTAACTGCAAAATCTATAGCCCAAAACCCATTTATCGAAACTATCGATTATATGGGAGCTATATGTTTGGTTGGTCCGATTTGAGTCATTTTCACTACACATGTTACTTATACAATATGTACGAAAAGTGCAAAATTTTGCGGTCCTAGCTTTTTAATTGCAAGATTTATAGACCAAAACCCGTTTATCGGAACAATCGATTGTATGGGAGCTATGCTTTGTATCGGTCCGATCTGGCTGGTTCCGACAAATGATTAATCCCATGCAAAATGGCGGCCCTATACCAAATTTCATCGAGATAGGTCTAAAATTGAGGGACTAGTTTGCGTTCAAACAGACAGACGGACAGACGGACAGACGGACATTGCTAAATCAACTCAGCTTATCATCCTGATCATTTCGGTATACTTAATGGTGGGTCTATCTCTTCTTCTTCTCATACTTACAAACATCGGACCAAAGTTATAATACCATTTCATGTTCATGACGAAATGATCTCTTCGTAAATAATTTTTTTACAATAATATTTTACTTCCAATATTTTCGTATGCAAGAAAATCCAAAAAATTTAATTTTTTTATAATGGGCGTGGCTCTGCCCCTTTTTATGGTGGATAATTTCACAAAACTTTTCATAGCGTAGCTTGAACAAAAAATTGTTTGTCGTTATGGAAATTGGTAAACATTTTGATTTTATAACTGTTCCTGTTCATTGTGAAAATGAGGGAAATCGGTCAACTGCCACGCCCTCCTTTTTACAGTAGTTCCGAAAGTGTTTTTTTTTTTTTTGGAAAATCCGATGGATCTGTCACTGTGTGAGTTACATACATATATGTATACATGAAATCTTTAATTGAAGCTTAAGCATGGGCGTGGCGCTGCCCACTTTTCAATATAAAAGATTTGCTGTTTTTGAGATTAATTGCTCTTAATTTTACCAAAATATTTCAAGTAAAATTGGTAAGTTGATTTTGATTGATATGCGGCATATTTGTATTATAAATAAAAAAATTAGATAACAAAAAAAATATGAAGTGAAGAGGTTGGCGCGCACTGCTAAGTGGAGCTTTTATAACATTTTTGATATTCTTTTATTTTAAAATAAATTTAAAGTAAATTAAATGGCAATTCGACTCCAGAAAAGAAAAAAATCTTTTGCAACTCAGTGATAAAAGGTTAACGCTAAGGTGGAATTGTAAGTGTACAATTTTTTGTTTGCCAACCTACTGCTGATTATTTAAAGGTGTTCTGTTTATTTAGCTAAGCACACATTTCCACATTTATCCTAGATTTTTCTTGAATAGTTATAGAGACTTTAATAATGGGCTTTAAAGTGAATTTGAAATAATAAAATTTTACTAAAATTATTGAAATAAAATAAAAATGGAAAGTAAAGTTTTACGGAAACACAAATTTAATTTTTATCGTTTATGATTTAAATAGACAGAGAGGATAATCGTTGCTCTTTACAGTCTTAGAGGGCTCTGTGTGAAAAATTATAGTTCTCCTAGTCCATCAGATATGCCACTTGAATCTTCTTTAGTAGCTTTTTTCTTTAGAATCAGAGAGCCCAAATCTTAGGTCACTGTGGGGTCCCTTGAGAGCCTCTGTAGGGTACGATATGTTAGGTTCTCAAATTGCAAAATGTTCTCCCAACATATTTTTCATCCAGCTTTATCATTAAGTCATCCTAGGTCAGGAGAAGATTACTATGGATTGAGAGAAGATTACTATGTTGATCATCAGGTTTTTCATTAAAATTGTTGTCACACCGAAACTAGCCATGTAAGTTTATCTAGCCATGTAAGTTTATCTCCCAGATCAATGGTTGAGAAAATGAGTGGAAACTTCATTTGAAAAGAGAAAGCTACAATCGAAAATTTGCAGAAAGTGATAAAAATCAAAAAGTAAATAATGTCAAAGAAAGCAAAAATATTACGCGACCCGTGAGAAACAATGCTTTGCAAAATATCTGCAAATCAGGAAAAAGTGGAAAATGAGAAACGGTAAACTATTTCGCTTTAGAAAAACCACTTTCAGACAAAACAGAGTAAAGCAATCAGCGATATGAGAGACAACAGACAAAAAACTAAATAGAGATAAAAGTTGTTAATTAAAAAATTCCTTAGTTCAGCGCAAAAATGATGAAAGAACAGACTTACGACACGTTGATGATAATTAACTGATTAAGAACAAGACAGCAAATAAGTGGAAATTTTAGTAATGTGAGGTTAGCTTGATAAGTCCTTAGCTTTTTGAATTTGCTGAACGATAAATTAATTATTTCAAATATGCTTGATATATTATGGCAGACGCCGAAAACATATCTCTAAGTGCTAGCGCAGAAAAGAAATATTTAATTTTTTTTTATTTCAGATAGGTGGCAGCACGCAGAAACCTCCTGAGTTGCGGCAGCTACATATATGGGAAAGCTTATACTGCTGGAGAAAGGTTGTATACGAAATTGTATAGAAATATACATCAACTGGTTTTAGAGATAATAGCTTATTAGAAAAAAATATAATTTATTGTGATTTGGTGGCAACCCTAGCCAGCAGGCCTACCTAAAAATATTTTTATTTAACACAACGTAGAATAGCTTTCGTTCCAAAAAAATAATAACATGTGTCACTGAAGTTACAAAAATTAAAAAACGGTGGCAACACTTTAAACACCATCTTAGTGGCAACACTTTAGTAAGAGGCCTTGAAATGTAACATATTGATTTTTTAAAAGAATTATTCAAATAAGAGTGGTTGTGTTGGAATAGGAGCGGATATGCTTAAAAAATTAATTTAATGCAATTAGGTGGCAACGCTAAGTGGTAACGCTAAAAAGCAATGTTTTTTCAAAACGATACAGAATACATTTAGTAACGTTTGGTGACATTTTGCAATAAAAAATAATTAAAATAGATGGCAACCTTATAAAAGCAGCTTGTGAGGCAACCCCTTTGAGAAAAAAAAATTATTTAGAAGCAAAAGAAAATTAATAAAAAAGTTTTAAAAATAATATCCTAAAATAAGATTATGCTGAGACATTTTTTTTGCTGTAATATGTATTTTTTATTGAATACTGACTTCTAAAAAGAGATCTACAAAAAAAAAATTCCCTCGCTTTTCCAACAACAATTACTAAAACTCAATTAGTTGACCAAACTTATTTGTAAAAACTCGACTATTATTCAGCAGAAACAAAGGACAATCCAATATCACCTAAAAAATATTGAAATAAATATAAATTATTATTCATAGTACTAGTAAATCCGCTCAATATTTATGAACACATAAAATAAATATTTTTTCGCTGACAATAAATATGGTTTAGAAACATAAATAAAAAACGAAAATTATTTTTCAAAACATAAAATATAGAGTATCACTAAAACAAAGTTGTAAAAAAGTATTTTGCATATTTATGTATGAAACAAATACATAGCCACAACAAAAATGAGTGGACCTTATTTAACACTTGCAGACATTATTATTTTTGATATATGTACTTCCAATTTGGATTTTATAATATGACTTTGAAAATTTTATTTATGAATTTGTAAAAGGAACCACAAGCTTATTTTTTTTTTCATAGTGAATAGCGTAATTTTTTCCATGATCTATCCTCATAATAGTTCACAATTTTTTTTGTTGTGTAGGGTAATAAATTTTTTTTTTTTACGTATTCTACATACGTTTGTGTACTTCCATTAGCTAGCATGCTAGTGATATCAATTTACTATGGAAATGTTTTAGTTGGTATCGCAATTCTCTGATGAATGTGAATTTGCGTGTTTACGATTTTTGCAGCTGTTTCTTGTTTACAATTTTTTTTACGTCTATTTTTTTATGATTTTTTATTTCAGTTTTCATTTTAAATTTGTTTTGCATTGGCAGTTTTAGATAAAATGTGTCAGAGTAATCTGTGGATCAGATGTTTACTAACGCTTCACAGTAAGGAGGATATATTGCATTAAAAATGGATGAAACCGACCTCAATATTATACTAGAAAACAAGGTCATGCTACGCTGAATCTCGAAACGCATAATAGCTTTTGCTCAGTTTTAATCATTATAACTCCCAAATCAGTGAAGATACACAACTTAAACTCATCGCTTAATCCAGCACTCGTTAGCACCTTTTCTTTAATACCCATATTGTACTAAAATATTTTGAGTCGCCCCAGTTGATATATTGGGCCGCAGCTCATAAACCATTCAAGTTATTGAAATCATTTATACCCTAAACTTTAAGTTAGACATTAACTAATGAAAAGGTAAAAGTTGCATTTAATTATACTCAACGCTTTTCGAGTGATGCGCGCACAAACATACAGACAAACAGACAAAAATTCTAAAAACTGTCACTTTGGAAATTTTTTCACTTGATAATGACCTGTCCTATAAATTTTTTTAGATATTTCTGGAATATCTGTAAGTTATGGAATTCAAATTATTTCTCTACTTATTTTTTCCTTCTTGGTCAACACCTCCCCTTGCCTACTAGTTAACTATACCCTGCAGCTCAACAAAACAAATATCGTTTCAATAAGACCTTGAAAACGCTACGCTCAATACAAGCGCATCAATACATTTATAACCACTCCTCCAATTACATGTGCATCAATCAAAAAGACTCTAACCCCCACTCCAACTTCAACTTTTAGAGCAACGACGCAACCAACCAACGCAAAAGCAATTGACAAAAGTGTGCTTAATGTGAGCGTAAAAGCCTATAACCGTTTCTATGTAAGTTAGTCACTCAATCAAATCAAGTAAAATGTAACAAAATGGTAACACTTCCGTTTGTCATTTGGGAATTTCCGCTTGTTTAAATTTTGACGATTGACGTGTTGTACGAGCTCAATAGATATCGGCTTGGTTGCTTGTCTGTTGTCTGATTGCTTACCAAGTTGTGCAACTGTATTTATGTGTGTATATGTGTGTGTGTGTATAAGTGTGCTTTCTATTGATGGCTGTTTGCCAGCCTACTCAAAGGAGCTGTCATCTCAATGTTACATTAACCAACACTCTATCAATGGCAATTGTGAAAAGAAAAGTTTGAAGCACGGAATTTGTGAATTTTGATGTTTGTATGCAAATTTTTGTGATAAGTTAGTAGTTGAAAAAAACACATATTTTCTGTTTGAAAAATAAATATTCGATTTTAATAGCGGTGTGAAAAATTTTTCACGTTTGCCTACTTGCATTTTTCAACCGAAAAGTGGTGACCAAATGTGACTGAAATGACGAAAGCCTCCTTCTGTACCTCCATGAGACTGTCTAAGGCCCATATGCCAGTGATCAACAAAAATTTGTGGGCATGGTACCGTCCACTTTTTCAAGTTTATGTGAATATTGCCTAAAGTACACTAATATCCAAATATCATGCATTTGAACCAAATACATTCAAGCTGTGGTATGGGGGCGTGGCGCTACCCACTTTTCTCTGAAATATATATAGCCTATGTTAAAGCTAGTGAAATCCTAAACCTATCGTGAACTTTTCAGAGACATCGACAGCAAACTTTGGACACTAATCAAGCACAAACGCAACACAAAACTTTATTTTATTTTATTTTATTTTATTTTATTTTATTTTATTTTATTTTATTTTATTTTATTTTATTTTATTTTATTTTATTTTATTTTATTTTATTTTATTTTATTTTATTTTATTTTATTTTACTTTATTTTATTTTATTTTATTTTATTTTATTTTATTTTACTTTATTTTATTTTATTTTATTTTATTTTATTTTATTTTATTTTATTTTATTTTATTTTATTTTATTTTATTTTATTTTATTTTATTTTATTTTATTTTATTTTATTTTATTTTATTTTATTTTATTTTATTTTATTTTATTTTATTTTATTTTATTTTATTTTATTTTATTTTATTTTATTTTATTTTATTTTATTTTATTTTATTTTATTTTATTTTATTTTATTTTATTTTATTTTATTTTATTTTATTTTATTTTATTTTACTTTATTTTATTTTATTTTATTTTAATTTATTTTATTTGATTTTATTTTATTTTATTTTATTTTATTTTATTTTATCTTATTTTATTTTATTTTATTTTGTTTTGTTTTATTTTATTTTATTTTATTTTATTTTATTTTATTTTATTTTATTTTATTTTATTTTATTTTATTTTATTTTATTTTATTTTATTTTATTTTATTTTATTTTATTTTATTTTATTTTATTTTATTTTATTTTATTTTATTTTATTTTATTTTATTTTATTTTATTTTATTTTATTTTATTTTATTTTATTTTATTTTATTTTATTTTATTTTATTTTATTTTATTTTATTTTATTTTATTTTATTTTATTTTATTTTATTTTATTTTATTTTATTTTATTTTATTTTATTTTATTTTATTTTATGTTATTTTATTTTATTTTATTTTATTTTATTTTGATTTCTCTAAAGAAAAATTATAGTTTTCATCATTAAACTGACTCCATTAATACAAAATGCGGCAACTCGCCCAACTCGGTACCAAAAGAGTTCCACAGAAACGCATATGTTTGTTTAATGACTTAAAACAGCTGGTCAGTCAGATGTTATATGACAATGGTACAAATTCTATGAAATTTTCGCGGCAGCTGTTTGTTGAATTAGTCGAAAAGAAAAATTATATGGAAACGCATGTGTGTGCGAATATGAATTGTTACTCGGCATGTATGCGTTTTGTTGTACCATGTCCGTGGCTGTAATTTAATGAAAAATGTGTAATTCATTATTTATGCCACCGTGGCGTATGAGCAACCAACACAGCGCTGAGCAAATAATTCTTTTTTTTAATAATAAATATTTGAGTGTGGACAATTCTTTATGTACGAACCAAAAGTACACTTAATTGGTAGTGCAAAAAGAAAATGAAGAAAATTTCGTTGGAAATGCCAACGCAAAATGCGCAAAATCTTCTCATTAGAGCCACGTAGAATGTTTGCCAATTAATTGAATTTATTTGTATTTGTTTCATTATACTCACACACATACATACATGTGCACTACCACATGTTTACATGAAAGGTTAAGTATGATTTTATGTATTATTAGGGTGGGTTGAAAATATTTTTTGCATGGGTTGAAAACAAATTTATGAAATTAACAGGGTGATATATAAATTTAAAAAGGGAGAAAATGGCATGTGACTAAGATTTGTGACTAACCCACCCTAATGCCCATATATCCATACACATACATATATATACCACACGTTTCCCAGGAAAGCCAACTTAACGAATTCCCGTTAATAAACAACAGCTAAATGTGAGCTGGCAGACGATATTTGGAAATTGTTGCCTATTTGTAGGCGCTAAATGACTGCTGTTGGCGTGTAAATGAGCATTAATTGGGTATTTATGGCGCTAAACTAAGGCACAACGTAATTTGAAAGCTTTATTTAATCCGGCTGCGCAACCAACCCGTTTAGTTTTGTATGAGGTAAATATGTAGAATTAGAAATGCAAGAATAAACAGGAAACTAATTAAACAGAGGCACAAATAATTAGTCGCTCTTTTTATGGAAACCATGATCTCGCATTAAGTACTGGACATTTTGAATCTTATTTTCTTTGTTCTCCTCTTCATTGTTTTACTTTTCTTTAGTTTCTATTTTTATTACAATTTATTTTATTGGTTTGTTTTATTTTATCTTATTTTGCTCTATTTAATTTTTTTTTTATTTTAATCAATTTAATTTACTTTAATTTAATTTAATTTAATTTAATTTAATTTAATTTAATTTAATTTAATTTAATTTAATTTAATTTAATTTAATTTAATTTAATTTAATTTAATTTAATTTAATTTAATTTAATTTAATTTAATTTAATTTAATTTAATTTAATTTAATTTAATTTAATTTAATTTAATTTAATTTAATTTAATTTAATTTAATTTAATTTAATTTAATTTAATTTAATTTAATTTAATTTAATTTAATTTAATTTAATTTAATTTAATTTAATTTAATTTAATTTAATTTAATTTAATTTAATTTAATTTAATTTAATTTAATTTAATTTAATTTAATTTAATTTAATTTAATTTAATTTAATTTAATTTAATTTAATTTGATTTAATTTAATTTAATTTAATTTAATTTAATTTAATTTAATTTAATTTAATTTAATTTAATTTAATTTAATTTAATTTAATTTAATTTAATTTAATTTAATTTAATTTAACTTTATTTAATTTAATTTAATTTAATTTAATTTAATTTAATTTAATTTAATTTAATTTAATTTAATTTAATTTAATTTAACTTAATTTAATTTAACTTAGTTTAATTTAATTTAGTTTAATTTAATTAAATTTAATTTATTTTATTTTATTTTATTTTATTTTCTTTTATTTTATTTTATTTTATTTAATGTTATTCTATTTTATTTTATTTTATTTTATTTTATTTTATTTTATTTTATTTTATTTTATTTTATTTTATTTTATTTTTTATCAATTTATTGTATTTTATTTTATTTTTATTGTGAACCAGAAACAAAAAAAATTAATTCTAAGAAATGACATGAAATTTCTTTGAGCTTATGGTTTGTATCGTCAACATGCCACAACACAAAGCTTATTTCGGTTAGTACTAACAAATGTACAGTTAGGTACATACATACAAACATATGTTCAGGTTTCAGTTAATGTTTTTATGCGCCTGTGAGCAGCTGTCGTATGTTTATTACATATGTTGGCAAACTGTTTAATGTTATCCACGTAGCACTGGCTTATCCTTTTGGCCTTCGTTGGCTTGTATACCTACAATATGTAGCATACGGAGATACTACTTACATACTAAGCTTTGCCTAAAGGGTAGAGCGCAAAGGTAGAAAAGCATTCCACTAAAAGTCAACTAAAGCCAACAAGACACAGCCGGATACCATCTTATGTCAGTGACTTTAATGTTCAAAAACACATGCCATATGCCTAAGCACGCGGCATTCGCTTTGGGCTCTGCCGGTTCTCTTTTTGTTTGTGTCACAGGGCTTTCCTTAAGTCTGTTTTACGTTGATTCCATCTACTAGATTATCTGTTAAATCATTCCAAAGTGCAATGGTGTGATTATTATAAATATATTAAGGCTATAAGACGTTATTTTTCTTGTGTGTATGCATGTGTGGATTTAGCCTTTTACGACGTGTAAGCATGCGCCTACGCGTTCATGGCATGATATCTGTAACGTACGTGCAGTCTATATGTTTGAATCTTTTACTTCATTTTGTCTGATTTTTCTGACTTACTTCACTTTTTCACTTTCAACGTAGTTCTCTTGGAATATCCTGTGGTTAAAGCACTAAAGACCTGAAAATTGTCTGGAACACAATTCTTAAATTACTATGAAAATTCCCGGAATGATCCCAAAAAAATTAAAAAACAATACCACAAAGGGATGAAAACATTAGTAAAACGATAGCAAAATAATTCCTCAATGCCGGAAAATCCTCAAATGATTACATAAAAGTCCAAAAAATATTTTAATATGGTCCCAAAATAACCAAAAAATAATGATCATGTAGTGATTCCGAAATAATACCGAAATTTTCCCAAAACGATAACCAGAAAGTTCCTAAAACAATTCCGTAAAGGTCCTGCAACGACTATAAATAAACCGCACAACTTCCGAAGCTGTTACAAATCAGTCCCGAAAAAAATTCTGAATGAGCCCGAAAAAAAAGTGTGCCTTAAAGATCTAAAAATAGTACCGATATGATCCTCTAACGCTACCGAAATAATACCAAAAAACCTTTGAAATTATTACAAAAAAAATCCCGAAAACAGTTTCGAAATGGTACTGAAAAAGTCAATAACTCAATCCCGAAAAGTTCATGTAATTATTCTGAAACACAACGGAAAACTCCTAAAATGATTACAAAAAGTGCCGAAATTCGAAATGCTTCTAAAAAATCTTTATCCCGAAATCAGTCCCGAAAAAATACGCAATAATCCCGAAAATTCCCGAAATAGTGGGAGGAAACATTAAAGAAATGATTTAGTTTCATCAATAAAATATGTTAATCTGCTAAAACTCCAAATTTCACTCCCAATCAAATTTTTAACCCTCCGATATAAAAATTTTTTATCTGATTTTTTTTTGTTTTTAACTAAATTCTACATACAAAAATTATTTTTTAAATTTTTTTTTTTTTTTTACAAGCATTTATTAGTGAAATTCAGTACAAAGTCCATACGGACCTATTCACACGTCCGCGTACTATTCTCACTAAAACCTCAATAACTCCTAAGATCCGATCGGCTTGATTTTTTTCCAAAAGATGCCCAACAAAATACTCTTGGAATACAGATTAATTTTCGGGGGGGGGGGGGGGTTATTGTGGCCGAAGTAGGAGTAATTTAAGTTTGAAAAGGCAAAAAGTTCCCTAGGGACCTTCTCACTCTGCGGAGGGTTAAATGGCCTAGCATTAAAAATTTACCACAACCCGAATTAAGCTCCCTTAAAATGGATCAAAAAAGAAATTAGATGTGACTTTATTTTTATGAACAATAGGTAAATGTATTGATAAGAGAACCGATTGAATGATAAAAATAAATACACCATAAAGAAGCAAAATGAATTGAATAAAATTGCTCGCCAATTGCAAATACTTAGATATCTACCAATAAAGCTATTTGTGACACACAAAAACGCATTGAAATAAATTTATGTAGCATTACGCGTATGTTTGTGCACCTGCGAGTTTGGATGGATGCGACACTTTTGGTGACATATGTATGCAGGACAATCTGCCACATCGTGTTAGTGTCATGTTAACACGAACGTGCCGCTGTAGCAAGGACAGACAGTCAAAACTACAATAGTGTCTATTGTTGTTATATACATATGTATGTTAGCGTAACAGCGCGCTTATACGTGACACGTCAGACGTTTACCGTTTTACCTTACTTTGGAATATATTCACACACTCATATTTATTAAACCAAAATAGCTTATGCGTGTAAGAGTGTGAGAGCAGTCAAAGAAGGAAGTTGTAAACGAACTTAGAACTAGTATGATGGGCAATATGACAAGAGTTGTCAATCTCCAACTAATTCAAAACTATAAAATTTCAAACTAGTCCATAATATACCAGTCTGAAACTAGTTTGAAGTATGCCACATTAAACCTTTTTCAAAATTGTTAAAAATTACTTTTTTATACTATTTTTCATTTTTTTATACCCAGCGTACTAGTACTATGTAGTACAAGGGTATTATAATTTTGTCCACATAACGGTACTATGTAACGGCGCAAAATAATCGAGTTAGACATAGAGTTCCATATATAAAAGTTCTTAGGTTGAAAAGAGGAATTGATTAAGGCATGTCCGTCCGTCTGTCCGTCCGTGTACACGATAACTTGAGTAAAAATTGAGATATTTGCATAAAATTTTTCATACAGGTTACTTTCTGGCCAAGGTAGGTTGCTATAGAAAATGGGCGAAATCGGATGATAACCACGCCCCCTTTTTCGATTTCGAAAATCACATAAATTAACACAAGTTGAGTAAAACTTGAGATATTCGCATGAAATTTGGTACACAGGTTACTTTCAGGTTGGTGTTTAAAATGGGCGAAATCTGATGATAACCACGCCCCCTTTTTTGATATAGAAAATTTTAAATAAGATTCTAGGGCCTATATCATTGCCAAGTCATGGTATTTGTATCTCGTTCTGAAAACTAACGCTGGGTATTTAATGTTCGGTTCACCCGAACTAAGACGTCCTTACTTGTTTTTTTTTTTAATTTGAATTTTTGGTCCCACTTTGTTGTTCGGTCAGAAAATACTAGGCGCAAACTAGTGTTTCTCGCACTAGTCGCAAGTTTAACAGCAGGTTTCATTTGCTCCTACCACAGCTACAAGCCAAGCATGGCGTCTACAAACACACTCTCTTCGCACTTCATTCATTTCGCACTTGATCCACCTGCAGCAGCAGCGGCAAGAAGACAATAAATCTACAACAACAACCAGCACAGTAACACATAACGAAGAAAGAGAGTTCGCCGTTGCCTAATGGCATCATTTGTCATTCATGTAAGTTTTTCTTGTTAGCAAAGTCTTTGCACCGTTTTTGTTTTTTTTTTTTCTTTCATAAACTTCATTTATATCTGCAAAATGTATGAGCTACTACTATTCACATGTGTCGTCCCTTTTCTTTAACATTTGTCTGGTTTCATTGTTCTAAGTATGCGACGGTGTTAGTGCAAGCGCATGTCCTTTAAAGTAGATGAATTGTGTTCTGAACACAACAAATAATTCATGTGGCAATGTGCTCAATTTAATGGCTTTGCGTGTAAGTTTTGACAACTGTTTTGGCGTTTGGAGTATGATTTGTATAAATTGTTTTTAGAATGTTGAAAACTTTTATTAGATATGTAACAAGTGTAATAAATCAACTCGGATTATTTAATGTCTATTATTATTATTTAATTCAATACTCTTTGCTTTTACAACCAAAAACCAATTTCCATTTTATTCGTCAAACGTCACTCCATATTTCCCGCCGTTCATTCTCTTGACATTCGTCATTGCTTGCGTGGCAGGGTTGCCACATCTCTCCCTTCTTTTTCAGTTTCAGTCTCAACCCGGCTGTTGGTTTCCTTTCGTCGATGTGCTTGTTCGGATGGCTGCATTGTTCGAGGTTGTCTGAAGATGGATCGGCGTGTAACCCCTGCAATTGGTTCAGGCTCTCTCGCGATGATGCTAAATGGGAACCAGCCTTGTCCGTTTGCGGTTGAGGTGATGGAACCTTTTTACAGTGACTTACGTTGCGCTTTATTTTCCTCCCACCACCTAGTAGCTCCACTTCATTTCCCTCTCTTCCAACAACCTCATATTCCGTTAAGTCAAAATTTGGCGTCAGCTTCGATGGAAATACAACATTTTTCACTAGCACCTTATCTCCCACATCTATGGTGGACTCTCTGGCGCCCCTTCTTTTATCGGATACTTCTTTTCCTTTCTGTTTGTTCACAAGATCATTATCTCGCGCCGACGAATCGACTATTTCATCAGCCAGATCTCGTATGTCTGGAAGTTTGTCCCGGATCGTTCTATTGAACATCAGCTCGGTTGGGGTCAACCCTGTAGTCCCATGAGGTGTTACATTGTATGTCAATATAAACTTTTGTATCTCTTCCTTGAGGTTGGCTTTGTTCAAGTTAGCAATTTTTAGGCGTTTCACCAAGGACCGGTTCATATTTTCCACTTCTCCGTTCGCTTGTGGCCAGTATGGAGGAGTTGTAACCAACGCAATCCCGTTACCTTCACAAAAATTTTTAAATTCAGAACTGACAAATTGTCTCCCATTATCCGTTCTTAATGATCTCGGAATACCTAGCCTGCTAAATATTTCCTTCATAGCTGTGATTATTGCCTGGGATGAAATTGAACAGAGGAATTTTACTTCTTGATACCGAGAGTAATAGTCAATCAAGACCAAGATATGATCATTATTTGGAAGAGGGCCCAACAAATCAGTAGCCACGAATTGCCACGGTCCATTTGGAAAAACATGTCGCTGCATTGGGGAAGGGTGGGGTGGATTCGACACTAGTAAACAACTTTTACAAGTTTTCACATGTTGTTCTGCTTCTCTATCCAGTCCCGGCCACCACACTTTTGCTCTTAAGCGTCGTTTCATCGCCGACTCACCGGGATGGCCTTCATGAGCCAAATGAAGAACCCTCTTTCGCAACACTTCAGGTATAACGATCCTCGTACCCCGCAACAAAACTGTGCCTATTGATGAAAGTTCGTGCCGAAACGGATAATAACAGTTGGAGTTTTCAGCTTGCCAGTTATCGTTTTTAATTTGTGAGATAGCAGTACATATCTCGTTGTCAGCAGCACTCTCTTTGGCTATTTCAGGTATAGGAATGGATTTTGGGGTAGCGCATGAAACTATATGGCAAATGCTGTAGTCACCCCCTTCATCGAACGAGTTACATTTTCCAATTTTACAAAGTCTTGATACTGAGTCTGCAATATTTTCTTTGCCGGAACGATACACGACTCTGAACTTGAATGCCTGCAGTCTCAATACCCAACGCTCTATTCTAGCTGGTGGTTTTGAAGCCGGCTTAAAAATCGCCTCTAAGGGCTTATGATCAGTGACGAGGTCAAATTCTAATCCGGCTAGATAATAGAAAAATTTTTCAACAGCCCACACTAAAGCGAGGCTTTCTTTCTCGGTTTGGGAGTAGCGCCGTTCAACATCTGATAAGCTTTTGCTTGCGAAACTTATTATCAATGGATCATTGTTGTTGTTAAATTGTAATAAAACACCTCCAAGAGCCACTGGGCTTGCATCTGCTATAACTTGTGTTCTGTTTTTCGGGTCGAAGTATGAGAGATCCGGAATATGAGCTAATCTCTCCTTGAGATCTCTAAATGCTTTTTCTTGACAGCTCGACCACATAAATTTAGTGTTGGCCTTAAGAAGTACTCTTAACGGCTCTGTAATGTGTGATAAATCGGCAATAAATTTCCCTACATAGGTAACAAGCCCCAGGAAGCTTCTTAACTCCTCTTTTGTTTCTGGTGGCCGGAAATTCAAAATAAGTTTTACTTTTTCTGGGTCCGCTTTGACGCCACTACTTGATAATATGTGCCCCAAAAATTTTAATTCTGTGGCTTTATACACACATTTACTTTTGTTCAGTAACACATCGTTATCTTCGCATATCTTTAATACCTCTCGTACTGCTTCATCGTGCTCCAGTTCGGTTTTTCCAAAAATGATTACATCGTCTAAATAATTATGTGCATTTTTACATGGTGATAATATTTCAGCTAAAACACGCTGAAAAATCTCCGGTGCTGAATTTACTCCAAAAAGTAGCCTCTTATACCGATACAACCCCTTGTGGGTAATAAATGTGGTGATTTCTCGACTAGATTCGTGTAGTTCCAATTGATGGTAAGCATCTTTTAAATCAAGTCTTGAAAAATACTTTGCTCCTCGTGCTTTAGCTAGGAACATCTCAAAAGTCGGTAACGGGTAATTTTCGCGTAAAATTGCCTTGTTTGCTAGACGCATATCGATGCATAACCTAATCTCACCATCTTCTTTAAAAACCACTACAATTGGTGAAATCCACGCGCTTGGACCCTTTACTGACTCTATTATGTCACGACTACAAGCTTCATCCAATTTCGCCGAAACTTTTTCTTCAACCGCTACCGGAACACGTCTTAACGACTGCTGGACGGGCTTTACATTCAAATCAATTGATAATTTAATTTGTCTATTTTTAATCTTTGGAAAAGGATGCACCATCTCAACTCGACACGCTTCTAAACCTAGTTTTAGAACGTTGAGTTGAGTTGCTGTTTTCTTACCCAAAAGTGATTGACTCCCTTTTTCGACAACGTAAAATGTAGCAACCACTTCGCGATTTTCTCGCACACTAATAGGGGCTTCAAAGATTTTTAATACTTTAAGTGGCTTATCTGTAGCGTATGCTCTAAACCTATCCGTCGATTGGGACCTTACGTTCCACATAACCGCATTGTTGCAGTTAAGTAAATGCCAGTGTGTTTCGCATAACAAATTTGCAGGCGATCCCGAATCAATGACCATTTTAACTTGTTCACCTCCGATGCTACACATGATATCATCATCTCTTTCGGATGTGCCATTAATTCTGAAGCATTCTAACTCTCTACAGTCTTCGTCGCTATCCATTCGGTCTTCGATGTTACGTACATTTGATAATTCTTTCCGTTTTTTTGGATTAAACTTTTTAGTCGTGTCTGCTGGCCTCTTTAAATTTCTAGTTCTACATTGTTTAGCAAAATGCCCCAGTAGATTGCAGCGTTTACAATGCTTGTTACGAGCTGGACATTTAGTACTATCAGAATCATGATCATCATACCCACATCTTATACAAGGTTTATTTGAGTCTTTCCCATACCGGTTTTTAACAGAAATTTTACTAACAACCCCTGAGCTCTCTGTCCCCAAAATTCCTTGTGAATGTTTAGTTATTTGTTCGGAAATCTTACAGGCATTAATTATTTCGTCCAAGGTTTGTTCCTTTTCGAGAAATCTCTTTTTTAAGTCTGTCGACGCCCACGAATCAATGATTTTGTCAACGATACAGATTTCCTCAATTTCGGCTTTCGTCGTTCCATAAGAGCATTTCGCTAGTTGTTGCCGTAACCGAACCACATATCTGTTAAAAGATTCCCCTTCTATTGGACTCAGATTACGAAAAATATGCCTCTCAAACACTGAGTTTCTTTCTGGTACAAAATATTCATCGAGCTTGCCAACTAAAATCGCGTACACATCATTTTTCGCTGTTGTATCATATTCAACTAACGCTCCAGGAATGTTGTAAATTATCTCTTGCAGCTGTGGACCGCCCAAATGTAGTAGCTTACTCTTCTTTTTTACAATAGACGTTATCTCCTCCGCCTCAAGGTACAACGAGAAGGATCGTAGCCATTTCTCCCATTCATGTCTGAGCATGGATTTGTCAATCGTGTCACAAAGGAATGGTTTTATTTCCGACATGATCGTCGCACTATACCCGTACCTATAAAATAAATGCAATTAGTAAATAACTAGTATAAGCTGCTAAACTGCACCCAGTCAGTACTGCGCTAATTTGATACATTTGTATCCCGGCCAATTTTGTAGGACTTTAGTGACACATTTGTATCATCCGTAAAACAATTTATTTGCCTTGCGATTCATGTGTCGCTCCTGCTTTTTTTTCATTTGATACATTAGTATCCCTGCAAAATTTGCTTGCACACTGACAAATTTATGTTCAGCCTCGCAAATTTCCAAAGTGCCTTACTTCGTTGGTGCTGAAATTTTCCACTCCTTGCAAATTAAATTAAATCACTGCTTGCGTGTGATCCCAGTCGTCGCCAATGTAACAAGTGTAATAAATCAACTCGGATTATTTAATGTCTATTATTATTATTTAATTCAATACTCTTTGCTTTTACAACCAAAAACCAATTTCCATTTTATTCGTCAAACGTCACTCCATATTTCCCGCCGTTCATTCTCTTGACATTCGTCATTGCTTGCGTGGCAGGGTTGCCACAAGATAAAAATTTTGAAAATTTTTACTTTCACGAAACAACTCAAAATAATTAAGTAAGCACTCAAAAAGCAGAAAAATAGAAGTAACTGAGAAGCTTCAGCCGAGTAGCAATTACGTAGCTACCACCAAATGTTTGACTGCGTTTCATTAGTAATTTTATTTGCGAAATTCGTAGGCGCTACGTGGTAGTTGCTACCACTTATACTTACTTCGAAATTTGTTTTTGGACTTGAAGTAGTATTACCGGTATTAGAAACGTCGTGGTTACTAGTAAGCGCAACTTTAAAGTTTTCAAAACTAGAAAGTAGCAAATGGCCACAGCCGTGACAACTAGCTTTGAAGTAGCTGTGTTAATTTCGCGGATGTTTTTCGTTTCAGCTTTTTTCATTTAAAATTATGAAACAGAAAGTCATAATTACCACGCTGCTACCTCATTGCTACGTAGCCATAACGTCAATGCAACTGGCCAAATATCTTATTTACATATATGAATGTAGCTGAAAGGTTTTGGGTACCATTTTGGTAACTATGTCACACACATACTTCTGAAAATTGTTTTTGTTATTTCAGCATAAATATATATTCACTTAGATTATTTTACACAACATTTAACGGATTAGTTCAAGATCATTGCTGATCAACAGCGGAACCATTTCGAAATGTTTTTGCGAATTTTCCCAGGAAAACCTCAGGATAACTTTTGTATCAAATCATCAATGGTTCTGGCGAAAGTTTCGATATGTTCCTGAAATGAATTGCAAAAATCTTCCGAAAAACTCCACATGGACCCGCATAAAATAAGGTAATCCCAGCGCAAGCATTGTCTTGCCAGCAATGACCCCGAAGTAACGATACAAAACTCAAATTAGGTCATGTAAGAGAATCTAAATTTATTCTTAAGTAAAAAAAAAATATCACAGCAAAGAGTTCAAATGCGATTTAACTTAAATAATTGAACAGTTAATAGAACCAAGTAGATGTCGAAAGCCAATTAAAAACTGTACTAGAAGCTTTCAATGAAAATAAAAATTAATTAATTAATAAAAATCAAAATCTTTCAATTGACGGGGAGTCCCTTTGCTATAATATACAAGCACAACATTTTTTTTAGTTTAGATACCGTCCATTTCAGGCGCTTGAGCACAAATCTCACTACTTTTTTTGTACATCATGCGTGACAATCATAAAAATATTATGGTGTGCTTTGAAGCTTGTGCGTCGTTTTTATTGCAAAAATATATTTAATGGCCATTTAAATCACTAGCAATATGGATTTATCTACAAACTTCTTTATCTTCATGCGACAGTGATTAATTTCACATTTTTACAGGCTTTCGCATGTCACGCAAACGCTTTATATTAGATGACTACATATTCATGCGACTGCAAATAAGCTACGCAGATTCGTATACATACGTACATATATTTATGTGAAAGCTCTACAGAGTGATGGGTAAATCCGCAAAATGGCTGTGTGAACAGCGCACAAAAAAAGTTGGTCAAAAGTTTTCCCCGACAAACGTAGAAGAAAGCCATCATTATTTAGCCATTCAAAGTTAAGGTAAAAGCAAGCGTTAAAACTATGGGCGAATGTGGGTAAACGAACGACTTAAATGACTTAAAGTATAGTTTTATGGTTTAAGATAAACTTTTTGATATATCTACATTTATACGCCAATATACAGTTAGTTGAATAATAGTTACTGTAACAGCGACATTAACAGTGACAATGAAAATAACCGTGACATTGATCTTAATAGCGATACTGGAAGTGACCGTAACAAAAACAATAATTGCGACAGTGACAATTTCTGTGACAGTGGCTAGGGCCGTGACAGAGTCAGTGACTAAAAAATGATTTGAAAATTATTAGGTCGTTGCCTTTATTCGATTAATCGAGTAAGTTGATTAATCAAATTTTCAGTTAATCGATCACTTGATTTATCAAGTTTATGAGTAATCATCGTATATTTTCAAAAATGGTTAATCAAAAATTGATTAATTTACTAATTTTTTTATGTGAAAGTTTGGCTTGAAATAGCTGAAAATAAAAAAAATTACAAACCAAACAAGCTTCAAAATATTAAAAAATAAAAAAATTTAAGAAAATTTTGAGATGTAAAATGATGAAAAATGTCTAAGACATATTGAAATATTAGGAACTTCTAAATTTGTACCGTTTTAATATATGATTAATCATTTTATTCAAAAAACGCTTAATCAAAAAGACGATTAATCGATTAATTTTCTTTTTGATTAATCAAAATCTTGATTAATCGAGTAAACACTCTTTTTGATTAATCAAAAATCATAATTAATCGATTAATTAAGTAATAGAAATTATGAATAATCGAAATTTAGATTAATCAATTAATCGCACAGCAATAAAAATTATCGTATTAGTGACATGTTTCCGTGACTATTTGTTAGTGAGTGACTTTCTAAGTACTCGAATAATTTTCTTGAAATGTGCATATTATTTTTTATTTCATTTCACAACCTCTTCGTAACCATGTTTTAAGAAAAGCTCTCTGAAACATTATGGACTATAAATATTTTCAAGAAAAATTTGGTTTACCAGTCACTTTTCTAAAAAAAAACTCTCCTTTCTCATCAAAATTTGTTGTGCTATGTCACCATTTGCAGGTACAAAAGCAGCAATATCTTATCACATACTAAGTGTGGTTTTAAATGTAATAAATCCAGGTGTTCACGTTCAAATGAAGTAAAATGAGATAACCAAAAAGTTTGATTTAAGCTTAGTTAAAAAGTGTGGCTCTGTTTTTATAATACCATGACGATGATGATGCAAAGTGAACCCAAATTGGGGATAAAATCTTGACGTGTTTGCGTAAAGATTGTTAAAATAAATTAAATTGGGTACGTGCGAAATGGGAAAATGAGTGATTTTGAGGGAAAAGTTTGTCACCCACCTATCACAGTCAATGTTACTTTTCAATGTCATTTGAGTGATTTCCAATTTAAAAATTAAAGTATTGTGGGTAAGCCGTTATTAGGATTAGCTGCTTTGCTTTTATTTAGTAAGACTCACTCTACTAAGAAGTTGAGAAAATTTTTATTTTGTTTGCGTTAAGCAACGTGAATAATTTTTTATAAAAAAAATTTTACAGAATTGGAGTTAAGCTGACAGAAATGAAGATAACGAAATGGGGCACTCCTTTAACAACCACTAAACAAGATACTAATTCATTAGCACTTGGAACGTTGGGTTGTTGAGTAACCATAGCTACAGCCCTCATAATTACAAGAAGCACTCAAAAATGATTTTAGCAGAATATATTTATTTGAACACAAAAAATGTAGAGAAAAGATCGTACTAAGAAAATAAACTCTTACATAAGTATGTATATACCCTGTTGTGATAAGTTGTTGGAATCACGTTATACAAATTTCCGATAAAGTGAAGCATATTTGGAATTTTTGAAAATTTTATTTAATGTATTTTAATTTAACTTGATTTTATTTTGTTTAATTTAATTTAATTTAATTTAATTTAATTTAATTTAATTTAATTTAATTTAATTTAATCTAATTTAATTTAATTTAATTTAATTTAATTTAATTTAATTTAATTTAATTTAATTTAATTTAATTTAATTTAATTTAATTTAATTTAATTTAATTTAATTTAATTTAATTTAATTTAATTTAATTTAATTTAATTTAATTTAATTTAATTTAATTTAATTTAATTTAATTTAATTTAATTTAATTTAATTTAATTTAATTTAATTTAATTTAATTTAATTTAATTTAATTTAATTTAATTTAATTTAATTTAATTTAATTTAATTTAATTTAATTTAATTTAATTTAATTTAATTTAATTTAATTTAATTTAATTTAATTTAATTTAATTTAATTTAATTTAATTTAATTTAATTTAATTTAATTTAATTTAATTTAATTTAATTTAATTTAATTTAATTTAATTTAATTTAATTTAATTTAATTTAATTTAATTTAATTTAATTTAATTTAATTTAATTTAATTTAATTTAATTTAATTTAATTTAATTTAATTTAATTTAATTTGATTTAATTTAATTTAATTTAATTTAATTTAATTTATGTTAATTTAATTTAATTAAATTTAATTTAATTTAATTTAATTTAATTAAATTAAATTGAATTTAATTTAATTTAATATAATTTAATTTAATTTAATTTAATTTAATTTAACTTAATTTAATTTAATTTAATTTAATTTAATTTAACTTAATTTAATTTTATTTTATTTTATTTTATTTTATTTTATTTTATTTTATTTTATTTTATTTTATTTTATTTTATTTTATTTTATTTTATTTTATTTTATTTTATTTTATTTTATTTTATTTTATTTTATTTTATTTTATTTTATTTTATTTTATTTTATTTTATTTTATTTTATTTTATTTTATTTTATTTTATTTTATTTTAATTTATTTTATTTTATTTTATTTTATTTTAATTTATTTTATTTTATTTTATTTTATTTTATTTTATTTTATTTTATTTTATTTTATTTTATTTTATTTTATTTTATTTTATTTTATTTTATTTTATTTTATTTTATTTTATTTTATTTTATTTTATTTTATTTTATTTTATTTTATTTTATTTTATTTTATTTTATATAATTTTATTTTATTTTATATTATTTTATTTATTGCCAGCAAAAATTTATATTATTCGTTCTCCATTATCATTGCCTAAATCATGTTTCTCTTAGATTCAACATCATCATTTGCAAAAATATTTGTTACTTATCAAAATATCATGCAATCTATGCAAATACATATTATTAAAAAAAAAAAAAAATTCTTTCATAGTAAGTGTCTGCTTAAGCGGTTTGGAAAGTTGCCGTTTGCTTTACTTTTGGCACGTTGCCCACAAAAAAATTGTTGTTTTATTGGCTCCTCTGAAATTTTCTACCCAAAGCAGCAGTGACTGTGTTCATGCTTTTGTTGTCCTTTTTAGAATAGTCAGTCACAAATTCAAGTGCAACACTTCAAACAGCCTCTAACAACAACCAATAAGCCAACAACTTTAATTTCATCCGGCCACTTACAAACTTCTTCAGTAAAGTGGCAAGTAAAGAGGAAATCACCGTTTGGGCAACAGGATATCTATTTGAGTGGATTATTATATTAATGTAAATAAACATTAGGCTGAGCTAAAATTAGTGTTTTAAGTGCTATAGTTGCTGGATAAGGGGTTTCAGGATTGATCAAAGACTTTGAAGGTCACTTAATAGAAGGCAGGACGTTTTCAATTCCGGTAGTGCTAATTAAATTCGAAAATATAAACTTGAAATATAAACCTTAATCAAATAAGTGATCTTTAAAATTTAATATAAAAAACAGAAGTGCCGCTAAATAAAAGATGCGAATACAAATTCCAATCAAACGCTCGGAAGACGTCTGGATTACCCTCCCTGCGTATTGAACTCTTATCCCCCTTAATCATTCAACAGTCTATTATTTTTGTATTTTCTTTTAAAATTGATTTGAAAAATCCCTTCCATTACTTACTCCACTTTCTTACACAATATTTAATAATAAGAATTCATCAATCATTTTCTCTGCTTTTCTTTTACATCTATGACGTTGCATGATTTCAGCGAGCTGGTTAGCAGAGAAAATTTTTTTTTTTTACGAAATCAGATGGATTTATGAAAGAGATTGCTATTGCATGTTTCTCATGTGATTTAATATTATTGAATATGGCACTGCGTAGAAATTATTTTGATTTATATAATTTTCTTTTTATCGATTATAATATAGCTAGCAACACTACGATGGCTACGTGCTGCATACTTCTCATTTTGAACTGAATGGCAATTTCTTATCGGTAATTGGAATCAACGCGAAAGTGACAGCCAGAAATGTGACGGGAGAGATTTTATTTTTTTTACTTAGCACAGCACTTTACTGCTTAATTTGAACTTCCAGCACTTGTTTGCATTTGTTTATAAAGACAAATAATTCTTTAAGCTTACCAAGATTAACATTTCAAAGTATGATTTAAAATTGTGTGTGATTTTACCTGAAATAGAAAGAAATGGATTTTATTAATCGAGTAAAAATCATTTAGAATCAACATGCATTTATTTAAACGGTTAAGAGAATTTTAAAATAAAATGTTCAGATATGGCGTTCGAAAAATGTTCGGTAGTTAAACGGAAAATCATTTAAGTAGAATATTTAGTTTTACTCTTAACCCTCCGATGAGTGAGAAGGTCCCTTTTTGCCTTTTCAAACTGAAACTACTCCTACTTCGGCCAATAATAATTTTTTATATGAAAAAAACATGAATTACAAAAAAGGTCCGTAGGGCCCTTTTCACACGGCCGTGAAGTTCAGAACTGTCACTCATCGGAGGGTTAAGCTGTAATGTAAATCTTTGCATGTTATTATTAAAAAAAAAACTTAATCTAAAGACATTTCAAATTCTTAGATTTATATTGTTATTTATTTTATTTTATTTTATTTTACTTTATTTTATTTTATTTTATTTTATTTTATTTTATTTTATTTTATTTTATTTTATTTTATTTTATTTTATTTTTTTTTTTATTTTATTTTATTTTATTTTATTTTATTTTATTTTATTTTATTTTATTTTATTTTATTTTATTTTATTTTATTTTATTTTATTTTATTTTATTTTATTTTATTTTATTTTATTTTATTTTATTTTATTTTATTTTATTTTATTTTATTTTATTTTATTTTATTTTATTTTATTTTATTTTATTTTATTTTATTTTATTTTATTTTATTTTATTTTATTTTATTTTATTTTATTTTATTTTATTTTATTTTATTTTATTTTATTTTATTTTATTTTATTTTATTTTATTTTATTTTATTTTATTTTATTTTATTTTATTTTATTTTATTTTATTTTATTTTATTTTATTTTATTTTATTTTATTTTATTTTATTTTATTTTATTTTATTTTATTTTATTGTATTTTATTTTATTTTATTTTATTTTACTTTATTTTATTTTATTTTAATTTATTTTATTTTATTTTATTTTATTTTATTTTATTTTATTTTATTTTATTTTACTTTATTTTATTTTATTTCATTTCATTTCATTTCATTTCATTTTATTTTATTTATTTTATTTTATTTTATTTTATACAACTCGTAAGAAAATAAGAAGTTAAGAAGCTGCTATAAAAATAGCTTAAAACGTCTTTCATAAATTTCCTTACAACTAATGAAGCAAATTTTACGCACGATCTGTAAATTCATCACATTTAGTTAACCATCCCATATAGTTACTAAACCCTTTTTTTGCTTTCTCTCTGCGACATGCCTGCTTATAATATTAATATTGTCGTCCTTTGCTTAAAAGCTTATAAATTCATATGAAATAAAAATTATGCAATAATCTAACAACCTTTTCAAAATTATGACTTGAATATCCATTGACCCAAATCATTTTTTTCCTTTTCTTTCAAAAACACTTGTTTCACTTTGAGAACTCTTTCGCCTTCATGCCTTTTCCTTCACATTATTATACCACGATATCTGTTTTAAACAATCCTTTTAAGCGTTTATGCCTCACTCCTATTTGAAAATATATACATATTTATATAACTACATAGCTACATAACAGTGAATTTTCATTTTTCTTGTTTCTTGGAAAAGCGCCCACCCCCTCTATTGCAGCAACGCCAATTTGAACTTTTTTTATTTTGTTAAACTTTATTTGCAGCATCACGCTTTTGTGAAATGGAAATTTACAAGCGGAGTTTTGCTCGTCGAAGATGCCTGCTGGCAAATTAAATTAAGTTGTTATTATTTGGCAATTTTTTGTTATTTCAATTCACGATTTATTTCGCTTATAATTTGCTGTTCATGTGTTGACTTAGGCAATCAGAGATGCGGGATTCCGGTATTTTATCCACTGATCGTTGATAATGGGATACAAATTTCAGGCGTTTTTTTTGCATTGCATATTTTTAGGGGCTAGCCTCAATGTATACTTTTTGACAAGCAAAATATTTTTTAAAATATTTAAAAAAATCCAAAGATCTAAAATATAGATCAACGACAAGTCGGGTGTACCATAAAGTGGATTAGGAAATGTGTGGGTTTGATCACAGATTCTAAGCTTATAATGCTGCAAAGCTCCAAGAGCCTGCATACTTTTAGGCACTGGTTGTTTTATATATGAACTCTTAAGTAATGCGTTAAAATTTTTGTTGGATCTCTAAACTTTCGGGATTTCAGTATACAGCAAACAAAAACGGATGAATAGTCCAACTGTTTTCACTTCTCTTAAAGTAATGTTCCTTATATACATTAAATATTTTATCAATCAAATAACCCACTTAGATTTTGTGTGGCAATAAAACCAACTATTTTTGCATGCCAAATTAAGCCACGTAATAAGGACATTCATATCCTCAGACACCAATGATGTTATCGAAGGATAACGAAAAAAATATAGCCAAATGAGGGATCATAAAAAGGCAAGCGAAAATAAGCAATGAAGTAGCGATTTACACAACCACAAATTTGACTAAGCTACAACCCCTTTTATTACCAAATTAGCTGGGAGGGATTGAAAAGCAAAAGCAAAAACGATAAAAGTGGGATGCAAAAAAATAAAAGGGCGAAAGTAGCAAAATATATATAAAAATGGAAGCGTAAGTAAAATTATGGGAAGAATGGGAATTGGATTTTTTTCAAAGGACTATAACCTAATTCGGATCGAGGTAATTTTCGATAATAATTTACGACTAATTTAGAGTTTTATTCGTTTGGAATATTAACTCTTGCCGTAGGGATAGAAATGTAGCGAAAGTGATTGTGAAAGTGAGATTGAAAATGAGAGTGAAAGTAAAGGATACATATATTGAGAGATCAACAACTTAGAGCGAAGGTAGAAGCGGAAAAGTTGTAGTAAGAATGAAGTTAAGGTGATAGAGAGGCTAGTAAGGATATTCATGGTGACGGTAAGACTAAAGGTAATAGTGTAGATACCACTGAGAGTGATATTAATATTAAGCGTGAGAGTGTTATTGATAATGAAAATGATAGTGATAGTGATTGGTATAGTGACGGCGATAGTGATAGTGATAAGGATCGTAATAGTGATAGTAATAGTGATAGCGAGAGTGATAGTGATAGTGATAGTGATAATGATGGTGATAGTGATAGTGATAGTGATAGTGATAGTGATAGTGATAGTGATAGTGATAGTGATAGTGATAGTGATAGTGATAGTGATAGTGATAGTGATAGTGATAGTGATAGTGATAGTGATAGTGATAGTGATAGTGATAGTGGTAGTGATAGTGATAGTGAAAGTGATAGTGATAATGATAGTGATAGTGATAGTGATAGTGATAGTGATAGTGATAGTGATAGTGATAGTGATAGTGATAGTGATAGTGATAGTGATAGTGATAGTGATAGTGATAGTGATAGTGATAGTGATAGTGATAGTGATAGTGATAGTGATAGTGATAGTGATAGTGATAGTGATAGTGATAGTGATAGTGATAGTGATATTGATAGTGATAGTGATAGTGATAGTGATAGTGATAGTGATAGTGATAGTGATAGTGATAGTGATAGTGATAGTGATAGTGATAGTGATAGTGATAGTGATAGTGATAGTGATAGTGATAGTGATAGTGATAGTGATAGTTATAGTGATAGTGATAGTTATAGTGATAGTGATAGTGATAGTGATAGTGATAG
This sequence comes from Sphenella marginata, assembly GCA_951509765.1. Taxonomy (NCBI): domain Eukaryota; kingdom Metazoa; phylum Arthropoda; class Insecta; order Diptera; family Tephritidae; genus Sphenella; species Sphenella marginata. The sequence goes on from OX608079.1 coordinate 18,493,010, forward strand.
TGATAGTGATAGTGATAGTGATAGTGATAGCGATAGTGATAGTGATATTCTTTCGCTCTTTGAGTATATCTTCTATGCCACAGTAGTTCGATAAAGAGTTACATAGGATTTATCTTGGATACCCATAGACAAACGGATGATGAAGAAAAAGGGACCTGGCCAAAATTGATGGAATATCTCTTCAAGTACTTATATTACTATAGCGAAATATGGTTTGTAATACTCAGCTTCGAGCTCTTTCCAAATTATTTTAACTTTGAATTGGCACACTTCGTTTTTAATTTCGTTGATCTGCACTCGGCAGAATTCTACGCAAGAAATGCAAATGCAAAATGCTACACTATTACACCAACATGGATGATCCAACTCACAGCGATGTGCTGCTTTAAAATCCTGCCTTCACCAACTACACATTAAACTTAATCGAGATATTAATAATTTAAAAGAAATAACGAAATAACGACAACAACAATGAGAAGTGGGAGAAAAATGGTGCTACATGGCGTATGCGTGTCGGAAGTTTATCTCCAATGCAAATATATTTTTAAACTACAGCTATGAAATGCTTTTGAGCTGTTGTAAATTGTATATGTGAGCTGTGTATATGTGCGAGTGTAGTGTTTGTTAATGTAATTGTATGCTGCTTGCGTTGTAGGCAGTAAATGGCCAAAGCAAAGTAAACTGTCAGCCCGACGGTCGTTTCGCTGGCCAGATTTGCTACGATGTGGTAATTATTTATAACAGCGTGAGTAGATATAGATATATATGTATATATATATGTACTTATGTATGTGAGTATGTTTGTGTAAGTCTGTATGCAAATATATAAATTTCAAACTTAAGCTGAAGCATAACACAAGCAGCTTAACATGTGTTATGAGACATGCGAGCATAAATAAATACGAGGGAAGTTACAAAGAAAGTTAGTTTTTGAAAACAAAAAAAAATCATCATTTTGTTTTCATCTTTTTTTTTACATTAAATTTTAGTCTGGCGTTTTTTAAATTTTCGTACTCTTTCCAAAAAAAATATTATTTTTCAAAAGTTTTTTTAGAGGAATTTTATTTCAGTGATGGCTTCTTAATTTGTAGCCAAATTCAATTAGTCACTGAATTTTTCAGACGACCCTCGTATGTACTTCGTTACTTGTTCTTCAATACTTGCTCTACTATCTATCGTAAGTAGGCAATTTAAATATTCCATACAACTGCAGACAAGCACAAGAGTCAGTCACACAAATAAATGACCAGAAAGGGTATCGTAGCTTGCCTGGCTCAAACATGTTGGAAAGTGTGTGGATAGGTTGGTGTGAGGCTAGCGTGGAGAGTCGTCGAATCACTAAAATTGTTGTAATAGCATTATTGGCATAAGAATGTATGGACGACATTATCCTAAAGGGAATACAAGCAGTGTGATTTTATATTCTCAGTTCATTCATAGTATCTACGCACAGTCGGTGGTCAGTTTGTGTGAGCAAGTTTGATCGTTTTTGTAGCTTGTTTTGTGATTGTTGCTATTGCTGCAGCTGTCATGAACTGTCAAATAATCAACAGAAATTGTTTCTGTAACCACAAGATATTTTAATAGTTAAGGGAGACAGAAACAGTTGTTGTTTTCTAAAAATAGTTAAAGGTTAAATAATAGAAAGAAAAAGGAAAAATTGAGTGAGTGGGTAAGGAGAAGATATATGTACATATATAGAAAGCTTTTCAGGAATGGAAAGACATGGATAGAGAGAGATAGAATAGCAAGAGCGATAACCAAAAAAAAAGAGTTGTTGTGTGAGAGAGAGAGAGAAGGAGAAAGAGAGGTGCAACATACAAGATTTAAATTTGTAAATATTATAAATATCTGCTTAAAACTTATGTATGTGTTTAAGCGACATAAGCTACGGTTATTTCATTCATTTATTTTATTTGCATTGCATGCTTTTGTAATTCGCAATCAGCTTATAAAACGTTTCGAAGATATAGTTTATGTTTTGGAAAGCCAAAGGGTGCTCCCTACCAATAATACCTACCCTCCCGTTCTCCAAAGAACAATTTTGAACATTTGAGCAACACGGTTGTCAGAGCCTGAGCCAAATAATAAAATAAAATAAAATATTAAAAATAAATTAAAAAAAAATAACCCGCCTTCTTTAAAGCTTAGACAGTATGTATGTATAGAGTTCGTGTGATGTAAAGAAGCAAAAACACAAGAAATAAATTTAATTTTGCTCCCACACAAATATTTCAAAGAAGTCACGTAAGTGTCACGAAACAATTGCAAGCAAGTAAAACGAGTTCTAATTTTAAATTTTCTCTTATACATTTTATACATATATTTAGAAATAATAATTGTATTCCTTTTTGTGGGAAATGCTAGGAAGCCAGCAAAGTGAATTGTGAAGCAATAAATGACACGCTTGCCAGGGCTGACACACATTTTATTTGTCTGTGTGTGTGTGTGTGATAGAACGGGTTCAACCAACAGGGTAGAGTAAACTACTAGCTCTTCGAAAAAATTTGAAAAATTTGTTAGTAACCGCGTTATCCCTCAAAGTTACCTTAAAGTTTTGGTTACGTAGCAACGACGTTGCAGTGTGGTAAGTGCGACTTTGAGGTGATTCCCCGCACAACTGTCTATATTTAAGATAAGCAAGCGTGATCTTGTAACTTATTTTAATATTATGTATTTGAAACTTGTGATAGTTAGTCATAACTTTTCTACGACTTTGAAGTAACATTTTGCAAGTATTATGAACTTTAAAGTTGTGGTTTTTAGAATTTCAAAGTTACTACTACCTTACGATAGTGAAGGAAACTAAAAATTTGGGACTTTAGAGTAACATCTAATACAAAGTAACGATTACCATTATTGCGCTACTTTGAAGTAATGGATAAGTACTGACGACCACAATTTAAAAAGTAAAAATTTTTAAAATGGAAGTTATAGTTACTACCAAGTAACAAATGTCATTGTAGAGTTACTTTAAAGTCGTGGCTCAGTAATGATGACTACGTTTAGAAAATATAAATTTTTAACGTAAAAGTTATGGTTACTACAAAGTACCGAATGACATTGTTCAGTTACTTTAAAGTCATGTCTACGTAATGACGACCACAAGTTTCATATTTAAGTTTTTACATTGCCAGCTGATGGTTTCGGAAGCAAGTGGTTTATATAACGATTTTACACAACCGTCTCTTTCAGGTAACACAAAAACTAAAAGCTATAAAACTAATTCTTACTTTTCATATCGGATCTAGTGCTGAACCAAAAATTGTTCCCACTATTTACTCTAGCACCACTATCTTGGAAAGGGCTGTCTTCGGCTGTGCCGAAGGCTTCATACCTTTCATGAATACGCATAACTTTTTTAAGTGTCCGATCCTTACTTACAATTGGTACAAACTCTTCAAAACTGTTAATTTGAAAATACATGGCCCAAACCAGAGTTATCGGAGCAATCGATTATATGGGAGCTATATGTTATGTTAGTCCAATCTGTATGATTTTCACTACACACATCACATATGTAATAAGTACCAAACCTGCAAAATTTTACGTTCCTAGCTTCTTAACTGCAAAATCTATACCCCAAAACCCATTTATCGAAACTATCGATTATATGGGAGCTATATGTTTGGTTGGTCCGATTTCAGTAATTTTCACTACACATGTTACTTATACAATATGTACGAAAAGTGCAAAATTTTGCGGTCCTAGCTTTTTAATTGCAAGATTTATAGACCAAAACCCGTTTATCGGAACAATCGATTGTATGGGAGCTATGCTTTGTATCGGTCCGATCTGGCTGGTTCCGACAAATGATTAATCCCATGCAAAATGGCGGCCCTATACCAAATTTCATCGAGATAGGTCTAAAATTGAGGGACTACTTTGCGTTCAAACAGACGGACGGACAGACGGACATGGCTAAATCAACTCAGCTTATCATCCTGATCATTTCTGTATACTTAATGGTGGGTCTATCTCTTCTTCTCATACTTACAAACATCGGACCAAAGTTATAATACCATTTCATGTTCATGAAAGGTATAAAAACTATGTAGATACATACAACAACAATAAACACAGCTGTTATCAAACACTATTTGTATGTATGTTTTTGTTGCGCATGAAATAGAAAAATCTTTGTACATTTGTTCCAAGGAGTAAAGTGCAACCCTAAACCAACCGAGCGCACATTCGCATCATCCATCGTATTGCCATTGTAAAACAATATGTTTACAATGCACTACACATCTTTTGGTGTACTCTCACAAAACATTAACTCATGCGGGCCAGCATACCTATGAGACAATCTTAGTGCTACGTGCTTGTCTACGACTTCCTTGCACGCTGTTTTTCTGTTGCCAACAACAATGTAAACGTGCAACTGTCAAGTGACTTCATTCTATTTCGCTAAGTTGAAAACATTATTTGTCTATTTATTTGTATTTGTACAAGTATGAGTATTTACTTTATTTCACTTCACACTTTTGTATTTGACTTGATAGTGAATTTCGCTTGAATTGTTTTTGTTTGTATTGGTGAATGGAGTGTGAAAAGTGAATGAAATGGAGGTTAAGTATTTTTGTGGTTAACTTCAGGTGGTTGCCTGCTTTTGAGCATTCACTTTCAGTTTTGTTTTGTTCTCATCTTCTATGAGGATGATGGCGTTAGTGAACTGTTTTTGGGCTTTTACTTATTATTGAAGTCTTTCTTTTTGTATTTTTGTTCGAGTTTTCTATTTGGTAAATGAGAAAAAGTATTGCCTTTAAAACTTAAGCTTAATAATAATAATTTTTGAGATATGTATCTATTCTGTAACTAAAAAAGTCACCGAGTTTTTAACTTCTCAGCACCAAACATGATATCAAATCATCATATGACATTAAATAACATAAACATCACATCACATTCATAAAACACAATACGGAAATGACTGTCAAGTCCTATGAATTTGTAATTATTCATAGCCAAACTTGAAAAGTCAACGAATTTTGTACTTCGCTGTAACAAGCCAATAAATCACATCTTTATATCACATCATATTAGAGAAATATCACATCGCCAAACTGAAATGACTGCCAGGTCATCTAAATTTAAAATTATTGATCGCCCAACTTATAATGTCACATACTTCTTAGCATCTGAGTAAAGCACGAAGATATCATATCATCTTATCACATCATATACATAAAATAAATATCACATCACCTTCGTTGCATCGTCATATCACATCAAATTCAAAGCATACAAAACTGGATTAACTTTTTAAGTGCAAAATAAGAGTCATTTTTCCAAAAAAAAAAAAAAAGATATGATATCACAGCAAATGAAAAAAATATCACATCACATTCACTGATCATCATATGACATCACATTCAACGCATACAAAAATGAAATGACTAGCATCTAAATTATAAGTTATTGATCGTGAAACTCAAAAAGTGACCGAAATTTTGACTTCGCTGTAGCAAACTAAGTTTTCATATCATCACATCACATCCTGTGCATCATCATATCACATCACATGCAACACACCCAAAACTGAAATGAGTGCCAAGTCAACCAATTTAAAATTATTGACAGCCAAAATAAAAAATCCATCGAATATTTGACTTTCCCATAATAAACTAACATATCATATCATCACATCAAAACAAAATTATGTAAATATCACATCACATTCATTGAACGGCAGCATCTAAATATGTTTAGCTCAAATGTACGCTGCGCTAGATTTCGTATACACAATGACAATTTCCTTGCCACTACGGCTGATATTCGCTATTAAAAACCGTCCACCCAAACTAACACATTTTATGGACGCATATTCATTGGACCATATTAATTTAATCCCGTCACACAAATTAGCTTATATTATTCAAAAATATGTCAATGTACATTTTATGCTCACATATATCCAAATATTCTCACATGCACACATACATGTGTAGATGTATTTATGCATATTTACCCCATTTTGTACAAATATGTATAATAGTTTTAATCATTGTTATTGCCGCTATTTAATGGTCATTAGCAATGCAAATTATGAAATGCGTACATTTAGTGCGTGCTATGGGTCGTTTGAGTAATTTCAAATGTTAAATGTTGTTAAAATGTTATTATTATGCTGTGATAATGTACTTTATTTCTATTTAAAATATTATTTTGGAATTTATTGTTGTACGATATATTAAAACATATTAAATACGTCCATGTATTTCTACATATTTAATCACATTTCGCAAATTTGTTGCAAGTTGAAGCAAAATTTGCACTTGCACATGTATAGGTACATACAAACTTTTATTTATTTTATGTAATTAAATATTCACAAATTATACAAAATATTTGATTCGTGCACATTTATTTTGCTTTCTGACTATTTAAGCTTATTTATAGTTGTTGTGAGCAATTAATGCTAGAAATTAAACAATATGTCGGCCGAAAAATCTTTTTAACTATGTTAAGTTAATAACACATATGTTTCCATACATTTTTTTTTTGGAAAATATTTTTTTTAATATTTTAAAAATTTCGTGGGAAATACATGATGAATACATTAACATAGATATACCATTTTCGTAAAAACCAATGAGCCTGGTCGATTTCTTTCAAAATAAAATAAAAGAAAATCATATATATTATTTATGTAAGGTCTTTTTGTGTTTGCTCCTAATTTTTTGCTCTCATTTCGAACCAATATTAATAAATAAGGTATCGTTTTAAAGGTGTGGGTTACCTCTACATGCGAAATCATTTATTAATTACAGCAGTGCTTTTGTTCAAGCGTATTTTATAAAAATTATTTTGTTTAAATAAACCATTGTGAATGCACAAAAAAATAAATTTGTACTGCAACGCCATTGTGAATCAGAGACTTTATCTACTGGGTTGTAGATGTCGCTGAGGGTTGTGGTGAGATTCTTTGCGCAAGGCGCGCACGGGTCCATCTAGTAAAATAAAATAAAATAAAATAAAATACAATAAAATAAAATAAAATAAAATAAAATAAAATAAAATAAAATAAAATAAAATAAAATAAAATAAAATAAAATAAAATAAAATAAAATAAAATAAAATAAAATAAAATAAAATAAAATAAAATAAAATAAAATAAAATAAAATAAAATAAAATAAAATAAAATAAAATAAAATAAAATAAAATAAAATGAAATAAAATAAAATAAAATAAAATAAAATAAAATACAATAAAATAAAATAAAATAAAATAAAATAAAACAAAATAAAATAAAATAAAATAAAATAAAATAAAATAAAATAAAATAAAATAAAATAAAATAAAATAAAATAAAATAAAATAAAATAAAATAAGATAAAATAAAATAAAATAAAATAAAATAAAATAAAATAAAATAAAATAAAATAAAATAAAATAAAATAAAATAAAATAAAATAAAATAAAATAAAATAAAATAAAATAAATTAAAATAATTCACTTCAGAAATACTGTACCAACAACTAGCTGGCTGATAAATCTTTACAATTTTCTTTACTCAAATATGTATGCTCTCAGCAATTTTGCAACAACAAGTACCTGCTACTAACTTTTATTTGCTGCAGCTTTATTTAAAACATATTAATATTAATAAAGAATTATGCACAAAAACACAAAACTAAGTATTCCCACACAGAATAAGAATTTTTTTGAAAAGCAGACTCCAGCCTAAATTTCACCCAAAAGTACACCCAAAACACTGACGCAAACTTGCAAAGCAACCAAAAAACAAATTTTGGTTTGTGCTTTTGTTTGCGCACTGAGTGGATGCATAAGTTTAATTGCAGCTTTACACATACATATACACTCTTGCACATATGTGTGTTAGTACATATGTATGTGTGCGCCTTTTAAATAGTTTAAAATTGCCTGAGCTTGTAAATAACAAAAAGTTTGGCGGTAAGTATTAAGAGGCCAAAGTAGTTGTGTGGTTTCATTTTAATAAGGAAATTTGTTACACAAGTTTTTGTTTTTTTTATAAATAGAAAAACCACTTCAATTTGCTTACATGCTTCCGAGATTTGAAGTTTTCCTGAGAAGATATGCAACGTGTTGATGGCAAAGCGTGGATAAGCAGAGTAAAGGCATAGAGCAGCCAACAATGAGGAGGCAAGCAGTTGCATTTAGTGTGGTTGTGTGTGTGTGTGTGTGTGTGTGGCACACCGACAACGTCGAAGTCAAGCAGGCAGTCAGGCAGTCAAGCAAACATTTAAACACTCAAGCAAACAATCAGTTTTCTCTACTTTTGCAACCAGCCTGCCAGACACTTTGACATGATGTTAACCCGGTAATGGGGAAAGTTTAAGTTTTTATGCCTTTGGCATTTTGACTTCACTTAAATGTCATGCCGAGTATGGTCTGTCAGATATGCAGACAAATTGGCCGAGCATTTTACTAAGCGCTGCATTACACGGAGCTATGCAATAATATTTCTTGCACTATATTACTATGTAAATATATAACTCAATCTATATCTATATATACTTGCTAAACAAATGTATGCATAGCTCCTCTGGCACACTTCATAGCTAATGACGCTGCTCGCTCTCTAGCTTTGGAAGGGCCTTACCATTTAGCTTCAGGGTTGTTAAATTATTTAAACACATTTTTGGTTTTGAAGTTTTAGTTAATTTATGTAACTTACAATGCACACTTCACGACTTATTCCAACACATGTGTATGCACATGTATGTACAGTTGTGCGCAATATAATAGTAGTGAAATAAAATAGAATAGCGTTCGATGAAATATGAGGCAGCTGTGTTTTTTTTTTTTTTGTAATTTTCATTTAAAATATAGCGAACTCTGTGACAGAATTCACCTGAAACAATAATTACATAGCTTACACAAAGTTCAGGAAATTTATTACACATTAAAAAAATTGCAACAAAATCTGCTAATATTTTTTGCCAGAATTTCTAGAAAATTTTTGAGTTAGCAGTTTTGTAGCCCAATCAATTTTAGTAGGATAAAATGCAAGTTAGACACTTTTCAAAAATTTCTTTAAATTTTCACAATTCTTATAGTCGAGAGCGCTGAAAGATTTCTTCCATACAACACATGAACAAAATTAAATTTTAGTTGGAAGAAAAGTGTAAACAACCTTTAGAATAAAATTTCTAGAAATTCAGTACAATTTGTGAGCGAGTTCTGACTTGCACATTATTTTGCTAAAATTTTTTGTTCTACAAAATTGTCTAAAAATTCTGTCAAAAAATATTGAAATTTTGTTGTAAATTTCTCAAACTTTGATTAACTTTTCTGAACTTGTTGCACACTTTAAAATTTCTTTTTATATGTTTACTGTTTGAGAAATCGAAATATTTCAAATGAAAATTATTAATTTTTCTCATTTCGTTATTTCACTACTATTATATTAAACGCAACTATATATGCAGCTGCTAATAAATTAGTTCGCATTGCAAAATTTTTACGGATTTGGGTTGGCAAGCATTTGAAAATTTTATATTGCCAAGCACTTTTAAATCAAACCAGAAATTTTTGTGCTTGCTATCTAATGCTTGTGGCTTCGATGCGCTAGGGGGTATTGTTAATCAACTTACCTCATAATGGAATATTGCAGCAGCCTTAGGTGAGGTATTAAAAAAATGTTTGAAGCTCAAATATTTCCTAATGTTACTTAGGTTGCAGACTTTTATGGCGAAAATTTCAACACAAAATATTTGCAACGTTTTTTAAGTTTTTTTTTAAATTTGAATTTTTTATAGATTAACCATTAATATTTAGAAATATTTTAAAATTATGTTGGAAACCTTCACCTATAGTCGATGTATGGATATGTATGTTCACTTTTGAACCACACTGAACAATTTTTATTCTGCATACTTTTAGGCGCTTTCTGCATTCTATACAAATTACACCTCACTGCAATCAATATCGTACCAAAAAAGTGGGTAATTTTATTTGGAGAGGTTCACTTTTGAACATTGCACTGGAGGCCAGGAAGGGGCCTAAAGTGGCCACAATTCATAATCTTGTCGAAATAGCTTACAAATTGCTAACTTTAGATTTTTCATTTTTTACTTGTAATTTTCTAAAATTTTGTATGAAAAATTTTTTTTTTCGGAATTTTTTTTATTATTTTTAAATTTTAAACTTTTGGTTTTAATTTTTTTAAATTTGAGTAAACAATTTGTTTTGTTGGTAATTTTTTTTTTTTTAATTACATATATTTTTTTTGGTATTTTTTTATTTTTTGCTTTTGCTTTATTCTTTTAATTTTTTAGTAACAATGTTTTATTTTTTTTAATTTTTTTTTTAATATTTTTTGTTTTATTTTTTTTGCTAACTTAAGATTTTTAATTTTTTCGTTTTAATTTTTTGAAGTTTGAGTAAAATTTTTTTTTTTTAATTTTTTTAATTATATATTTTTTTGTTTTGTTTTTGCTAACTTTAGATGCACTGGTAAAATTTTCTTCGATGTAGTTCTGAGATTATATGCATTGCATACTTTTAGGCAGTTTTTAGTTTCTATATAAATTCCTTAACTGATGATTTTCTATCAAACTCTATAAAAGAAGGCAAATTTTGAACTCGACCCGCTTAGACTTTGAAAAACTTTGCACCTGGGTACATTTTGCCAACTCAAATCATTTAAAAAAATTGCATTTTCGAAAAATTGTAGGCACGGTCAGGTATCGAAATATTTCAAAAATGAAGCTAATATGTGCTTTTAAGCTCTGATTACTATGGAATAGCTCAACCAATTTCAGAGATTTTTTTACAGTTAGAAAGGTATTTCAATAAGCTTTAGAAATTATACACTGGAAAAAATTTTATATTTAAAATTTTTTTTTTTTTAATAAAATTTTTAACTTTAAAAACACTTCAAATTTGGACAGTAATAAAAAAAAAAAAATTAAAAAAATTTGTCCATATATAGAAATTTAAAATATGCTTTTTTATTTTTTGAAGAACATATAAATTAAAAAAAAAATCGTAGGACTTTTGCTACGTGCATATAAAAATGTGATGTATCACCCCATCCCTTCAACTCTATAGCATTTATCTTTTATTATTGTGATTTGTTTCCTTCACAGATTTATGTGCTTTCAAATTTATGTATTTCAGTTTAGATAACTATACATATAAATCACTTATACAATAAAATGATCCCTTAGGATTTACACGCCATGGCAATTAGTACACTCACAGCCCATTAGTCCGACTTCAATGCGATTTCAACAGCATAAATTCACTGAAACTTTGAAAAGTTCGAACCCCCCCACCCTCTTCAAAAGTTGAATTGGTCAAATTTATGACACCCAAAAAGCGCATAACTAATTTCTGTTAAAAGAAAAACTTTTTAAAATTTACGCTATGCAAATCATAATACAAAAGAGAATAATGACGTAGAGAGTGAGAGAGCTTATGTTTCTTTTAATGGATGTAATTGTTACCTCATGAGCTTTTATAAGTGAATTTGATAACGAGAATTTGGTATGGTAAGAAAAAAAAAATTAAAGGCCCAAGAAATTTAAAAACTTTAAAAAACTTTTACGCATAATTTGAATTTTTCGACAATTACAAGCGCGTACCAGCTAATCAGCGCACCCACCTTATAGACTTGTTAATGGGCCAATAAGCCGCAAAGTATGCTACGAAAAAAAAAAAAAAAGAAACTTGCAATTCATGCTGGGCAGGTTTGTGTAAATGAGGACTCACACAAACTTTCTAACCTTTTGCATAAACTGCTGATTAACTAACGAGCAATAAAACTTAGACAGGCTCATGAAGAGAGGTAACTAAAGAAAAGCTCGCAGGAAAAGAAAGACAGCAAGCAAACAAATGAAATGAAGACACTGTTGCGCTAAAGTGTGAAAAGAAAAAGAAAGCAAAAAAAATGTTAAACTAAATAGACCACAGGGATGAATTTAAATGAACTAAAATTATATTATAACACAAAAGAAGAAAGTTGGCAATGCAATACGAAGACGACGTCAGCGTCTAACCATATAGCTAGCGGCAAAACAGCTAAGCAAGGCAAAAAGAGAAGAGGTTGTGCAGCGTTGTGGGTATCGTGGCAAAAGTAAAGTAAGAACTTGGCTGCAACTAAACTTACGTTGAGATTTCAATGTTGGCTTCTTTTCAATTTCTTATTGAAACTTTAACTTGCTGGTAACTTTGCCTGCTGGGATTGTAAGTAAGCTATTTTTACTATTTTTTCGAGCTTTGGTTTGGTCAATATATTTTTTTTTTTTGCTTTTAATGGTCTTCTAAGTAACATTTTGTTAGCTGGTTAGTTGTTGTGCAATAATGCAAGTGAATATGTTTCTGTACTGCTATATTAACTTATATTTATATGATGACTATACTATTATTTTCCTTTGTTGTCTCATGAAGCTTTTATAGTGACTTTGAGCGCAATAATCAGAGCTAATTAATTCTTGGCGAAACCATATGTTGGTCAATAAATAATTAGCTTGCACGAAGTTAAGATGAGCCAACTTTAATGTATATACATAGAAATATATTTAAGCTTTTAAACTTAAAAAATTAATAACGATTCCACATATCACAACAACGAACAAGAAAAATGTCGGTTTTTTTTTGGGAAAATTAAGATTTATACGCAACACCGTGCGCCTAAAAGTAGGCTAACTTTATAAGCTTGTTTGTACGCGGCATTGAAATTTTACTGCTGGTCAAATTTTCAAAGAGTCGATTGTAAATTTGATTGGCAAAAATTGATAAAACTTTTATTCTCTTTGCTTAATTTTGAACAAATTTTATCAAATTTTTGCTCAGAACTTATTTTTTTTATATCTTCGAAATCAGTTAAGATATGAAACTTAATCGCAACGCTCATTGCAACACTCATGGGCACCTTAAGTTCAACACCCATATCAAACGGAATCATTTCGAGTTACCCTGGTTCACATATTGGTTGATAACTCTGAAACCGATCAAGATATCGAAAATTTTGTTCTCTTAGAATATAAGGTAGACATCTGTTATTGTAACGAAGAAAGTTGCATACAATTCTTGTTATTGGTCTTTGTGTGATAAGCGCGCAAACTTACAGACATACAGACAAAAATTCCAAAAACTATGGTTTTGGATTCTATTCTATCATTAATGAATATTTGCAATGTACAGACAACGCTCCGTTACATTTTTTTATATGTAGAGACAAAAATGTTTCGAATTTCGAAAGCTTTTGTGAGAAGCGAGAATTTTTAAACTTCATCACAAAAGAATTATGTTCAAATCTATACTGTTCCAAAATTGTTTAATATTTTTTTTCTGATTTGCGTCTATTTCATTTTTTCATTTTTCTTAAAAGCTTTTTAATATTTTTAATTGTATATTTCTCTACTTGTTATAAACAATTTTTTTAGTAGCGATTTTTTTTTAAATACCGTAAAATAAATTATGAAATAATATTTTTTTTTTTTGTAATTTAAAATAAACTTTTTCCGAGATAGAAACCACAACTGTCAGGCGTTCAGTATACCTAAGACGGACCGAAATATCATGGATGAAGATACCTGGAAGCTTGCAAAATGGTAATACATATAAGAAAAGCTTTAGCGGTTGTCTTTAAATTTTATTTCATTATTCCATTGAAATTAAAATTAATTAATTAAATTAATAAAAAAATAACTTTTTTTAAAATAAATGGTTATTCTTGAGCTTCATTTATAATCATGAATACCTAAAAAAAAATTATTAATCAAAAATTCTTTCAAGTATTTCAAAAACTTTTCTAGTATCTAATGGTAGGTTGATTCAATTTAATTACCTTTGACTTTTGAAACAATTTTTTTATAAATTTACTTCACATTTTCGTGCAAAAAAAAATTTTGTTTAAAAAAAAAAAAAAGTTAGGAGGCTTTGCTTTCCAACTTGAAATTTGTTTTGCTATACAAAAAAACCTTCTACAGTCCTAAAGTTCTTTAATAGGAAACACATTTCTGTTTATTTCGCTTGTCCTCTTTTACCTTGCTCCCTGGTACTAACAAAAGTTCGCTTAGTTGCTGAAACTAAAAATATATAAATTTTGCTATCCTTTTTTGAGAACTCTTTTATTCAAGAAAATGAAAAATTATTGTAGATATAAAAATCTTATTAAACAAAAAATTCACCATAAATATGATTCAGTTAATGAGATAAAAATAATAATCACCGAAAGTACTAACCAAGTTTTATGGAGGATCTTATTTCTGGCAATATCAGTATAATCCTGTTTCATCCAACACACGCCACTCCATATTCTAAACTACCTAAAAAGCGAACCGAAGTCTGTCTACTACAATAATCGGAAATTTAATAAATACGAAAATACTAACTTATTTATGTTCTAAAAGAAAGTAAACGAACTTTCTTTAGTCTCTCCATAGTTGCAGCTGGTTGTATACTCCAGTGATGAAGAACATCGCTTTTCTCTGTCATACTGTCATACGCACAATGACAGTATATATCGGAAATTAAGTTTCGTTTTGCGGAAATGATGTATCAGTTACGACGTAACTTAGCTCATCGTTATATTCAGGTGGAGGAAATAGTTTATATCAGTGAAAGTAAAAGAATACAAAGTTACCTGCTGCAACATGACCATTGATTACAACAAAAACTTGTCTTAGAAAAGTATGAGGGGAGTTTAAATATCATCTTTGAAAAACAAATGAGTTGAACTTTATCGATAGAAATATATCGAAACAAAGAGCCAACTTAGCAACGCATAAACGAAAATCACATTTTCGAAGGAAGAAATAGTAAACATACCCGACAAAACAAAAATTCCAAAAATTCAGAAACAATTTTTATGTGCTCTAAACTTTCACATAATGATGCTAAAATTGAATGAGCTACGTAAACATTTTCTAAAAATTGTGCAAGAAAATATTGAAATTTTTCAAACTTTTATTAAGTCGCCTGAACTTTGTGTTAAATTTGAAATTTCTTTGTAAATTTTAAATACAAATTTTTAAAAGCAACAGCTTCTGCTTAATTTCTCGCACGATATTCGATTTAATTTCACTACTATTATATTGAACACAACTGTACATATGTGTTTATTAGATTTTAAAATGTCTGCACACCACAGGACTTAAAACTTTGGTCCTACTGTGTATGTAAGAAATAACTTTCTTTGCTTAGTTTATGTAATACAAATAAACAACAAATTTGGGCATTAAAGTCAAAACAATGCACTTCCAAAAACTTTCTTCAGTTTATTACAATTCCTTGGGGCTTAAGAAATTGAAACAATGTCAACACAGCTACACGTTCCAATGAATGTGAGGATTGTTCCTTGCAGAGAAAAGATAACCAGTAATAATATTTTGAATGGCTTCCAAGCAATATAAATTTGAAAATAATAAGTTACGTTGTTGTAAAATTTATTGTTGTGGTAAGTAAGGGCACCCGGTTTTCACAAAACTTTACTTTTTACAGTTCTGACTTCAGATTGATTGATTGATTAAAAAATTTCGGGTGCATTCAATGGGTCTAGAGTATGCAGAATATATATGGTTAGAAAGAGCGAAAGCTATCCATTTAAGATTCCGGCTCCTGTATTTGGACTACAATTTATTTAAATGAGTAGTTGCCTCCAAAATCTCTGCAGTGCAGCTAAGCTGGGCCCACATTGTATATTATTCTAGAAACTATTAATAAGTTTTGTTTTGCTAGTTTTAGTGAATTGAGTTTGTGAAATTTTCTATCAGATATGACTATGTGTTTGTACAAAAGTTGATAATGAATTTCATAATATATACGCATGTTCAGTTCTATTAGATAAACACATCAAATGTAGGGGAAAGAGGGGAAGAAGACGACTGTTTAAAAACAAGAAGCTTCAGTACAAGATCATTGAGAGTGAGGAGCTTGGAATGTTGGGTAAAAACGCAGTAAAATAAAATAAAATAAAATAAAATAAAATAAAATAAAATAAAATAAAATAAAATAAAATAAAATAAAATAAAATAACATAAAATAAAATAAAATAAAATAAAATAACATAAAATAGAATAAAATAAAATAAAATAAAATAAAATAACATAAAATAGAATAAAATAAAATAAAATAAAATAAAATAAAATAAAATAAAATAAAATAAAATAAAATAAAATAAAATAAAATAAAATAACATAAAATAAAATAAAATAAAATAAAATAAAATAAAATAAAATAAAATAAAACAGAATAAAATAAAATAAAATAAAATAAATTAAAAAAAAAATAAAATAAAAAAAAATAAAAAAAATAAATTAAAATAAAATAAAATAAAATAAAACAAGATAAAATAAAATAAAATAAAATAAAATAAAATAAAATAAAATAAAATAAAATAAAATAAAATAAAATAAAACAAAATAAAATAAAATAAATATGTAAAACAAGAAAAGACCGCAAAAACCAACAACAAAATATTAAGAACCTAGCACGGGTTTACGTACAAAAATATGTACAAAACAAAAAAGTCCAGCACACACATTTGTTCGTATGACCGAAGGTCTAACAACAATGTGTGCTCACTGTTGGCAAGAACAAACAAACGAAAGGGTATTAATTGAAGTGGAGATAAATGCATTGTGACGTCACAGGGCATCATAGCTTAGATGTTAGAATTTTCTAACAGCGGCTTTGGTGCAGACACTGGTTCATATCCCAGTGTCCGAAAAGGGATCTGATATAAAATAAAATAAAACAAGATAAAATAAAATAAAATAAAATAAAATAAAATAAAATAAAATAAAATAAAATAAAATAAAATAAAATAAAATAAAATCAAATAAAATAAAATAAAAAGAAATAAAATAAAATAAAATAAAAAAATAAATTAAAATAAAATAAAATAAAATAAAAGAGAACTGTTCATAAACAGTTTATAAAAATAACGAAACGTGAACACAAACCTTAAAAATTATTTTCCTATAATTTAAAACCAGTTCACTTAAGTTTATTTATCCGATCCCTTTTAGCTTGCACACATTTAGGCACGAGTTGTAATTTCTAATTTTACCCCACAACCTTAATTATTTCAGTGCAAATATCTCGCAGCAGACGCGAGTACTTTCGCTTCAGTGGGTCTCTGCAGTTTTTCTTTTACTGTTTATTTTGATTAAACCGCAATCAAAGCTAATATTTATATAAGGCCATTGAGGTAACGTGATTTTAAGCTTAAAGTTTTGTAACTTTTTTCCCTTTTTCATGCGGTAAACATCAAATCGTGTTTGACACAAATCTGACAGTGAAGTTTACAGAAAGTATGCCATGAAATGAGCACGTATACCTACTTAATGATATAGATTAGTATATATTAGCATACACATAAAGATGTAAGTGGTGTTGTTGTAGCTTTATGCGAAGTCCTCTTTACACTTTCGCGCTGAAAGAGAAATATTTTTTTGTTTTTCTAGATTGTTTCCAGAACAAACTGTTTGTGTAATAATACTTGACACATAAATGTACAGTTATTTAGCACATCCCACAGGAAACTTCAACTGTTATTGAGATATGAAATGAAAGTAAAAATGGATCAGTTTATATTATTGAGTGCTTTCTGTGTGTAAATGCAAAAGGGTCGTATATATTGGCGATGGCAATACCGCAATCCCGTGCTTTTAGAGGTGTGAGAAATCGAAGTGTCTTTCAGCTCTTTTTCTGCACATTTTCACTCCTTTTTGATGGTTATTTGATCATTTTGAGAGTCATTTATTTCTTTTGACTCTTTAATGAAGTTTCATTTAGATTTTTAAAATTCATATCTCTTTCTTATTACTAATCAAAACAAATTTGTTAAATTCAAAAGCCCAAAGGGTCTATTATGTATTTTTTAATAGTCATAAATGACTCTAAACATGTATTTTTTGAGTTCAATAAGATTATAAGAAAAAAAGGTATCGTATATGACTCATGTTATCTATGAAATTAGGCTCATATCCCACACCGATCACAGTAAAAGTAAAAATTCTCTCATTTTGGATGCACAAATGAGCTCAACAATGAGCTCTCATTTAGGAATACTTTTTGACTAATTTACGACTCAAATGACTCATTTATGACTCCAATGGTCCATTTATGACTCCAATGGCTCATTTATGACTCCAATGGCCCATTTATGACTCCAATGGCTCATTTATGACTCCAATGGCTCATTTATGACTTTCATGTTTATACTTCCCTAGCTTTTAGAAAAAATTGAGAAAAAAATATTTTGTTAGGTACAACAAAAAAAAAATCCGAAAATAATATTCGCTAAACAAGAAGCATTTCTTCTCCCAAGGCTCAGTTATTCTTCAAAAAAAGAGGTTATTTTGATATAAAAAATATATTTAACGTACTTCTCTTGGATTATTATTTCAGAGCGCTCTATTTTTTTTTGGTTGGGTTTATTTGTTGCCAAATACTTTTTCTTTGTTCAGCAGTAAGCAACGTTTAAGTCGAGCAAACTTAGTGTTCCAGAATGGCCTTAACTGGGTGGAAGCTCTTTCTACAGCGATCCTAGATATTACATGGGGGTTGCTGAATCTTGATGATTTTGATTTGATTTTTTTTTTTTATTGGGTCTTTTGTAAGACGTAGACAAGTTGCCCACTCCTAACTTAACGCTTCACTCCTCTTCTCTAAACTTTATTAGCTACCCAAAATTTTTCTTTTTGCAACCGAAACTGGCCATCCACATGTCACTAAGCTTAAACAAAAGAATTTATCAAAGTAAAAACTGACAGCCAAAATCCTCAACATTTTCACTCCAAAGGAAAACCCAAAAAATGATTCTGTTGAAAGTAAATAAAAATGAAATGGCATAAATGCTCAAATGCAAAACCCTTCCAAGCATAAGTGACGGAAACAGGACAACCACTGCCATTTTGGGAATACTTTCAATAAACGGAAGCGACCGTAAGAAATCGTCATGCTGTAAGTAAGCGTGTCAAAGGTGGCTTCAAAAGCTGTGAAAAGCGGCAAAAGACAACACAAAAGACAACTCAAAAACGCATCAAACTGACAACAAAAGATAGCAAACAAGGCAGATAAACAAAAGAACGAAATGAAATTGAAAAGCGCACAGCATGGAAGAGACGAAGTGAGGTAGCATAAGTGTTGAAATGACGGAGTGAGTAAAACGTTGAGCTGGCCGACTAACTGCAGAATGACGCTGATTGAGTAGCGAACTGAACCCATTGTGTCCATTAGAAAAACAACAAACATAACAAAAAACAACACAAGCATGGTTTAGCAAACAAAGTAAAGCAGAATAAGAACAAGAAGAAGCGAGATTTACTTTAGAAAGTGGAAAAATCAAAAAAAAAAAAGTTTAACCAAAAAAGAAAAATTGCGGTCACAGGCGACACAAATTTCTAGCCACAGAACAGACAGTAAAAATGGCAAAGAAAGCAAACTTAAATAACAACAAATCACAACAACAGCGTGCCAAATAGGCGAACCGCAACGCACAAGCTCAAGAGGGGCGAAAAGACAAAAACATCTTTTTCTAAGAACAAAGCATGAAAGGGGCGCAAAAAAAATGAAAAACAAACAACAAATTGAGAATAAGAATTTTGGGTCAGCGGCTATAAAAATAACTTCAAAAACCATAAACAGTTAGTTGTATGTGCGTGTATATACAGCTTCAAGTGAAACCAAAAGTTTTGTGGACAAAAAATAAAATCCTACAAAAATGTTACCACTTCACCGCTTACACGCCCGCTGTCAACAGAGCAGAAATATTTTACATGAATGAACTGCAGCAATATGGGGTTAACGCCTCTTTGTTGCCACTAACACATTTAAATTTATACACAAGCAGTGGCGTAGCGGGGCTAGGAGCCCTCGGAGAAAGAGCGACTAGTCTCGGATGAGTGGCAAAATGGAGCATGCAACTAATGTTAGTTTCGAGTTCTTTGTTTCAGCATGTCATATGGAGCGACTAATTGGTATCTTTTAGGCCTGTAAGGAAAGTCTTGGGTGGCTCCCCTTTGTCCTTCTACAGTCTGACTAGTTTAGATACTTTCAACGCCTAAAAGTATGCTACAGAAATACAAATCGACTCACACCAACTTTCCGGCATAGGCATAGTTGTGTTCAGTTGTAACCCACCGGAGACGAGAGACTTTCATTCGTACCAGTTTTTACAGAGACCCCTTGATTCGAGATAACTTCGAGACTTTTTTCGGAATTAATTTCGGGATTGTTCTCCGAGCTTTTTCATCATCACATTGGCACTGTTTTCAATACCATTTTTAATTTTTTCGCGACCAAGTCGTGTTTGTTGTGATATTTTCGGAATCACTTAAAACTGCTTTTCGGACTTTTTCGGAGTAATATTGTAGCTTTTCGGAATCATTTCAGAAACATGTCCTGACTGTTTATATTACATATGCAGGATCATTTGCAGACTACTTTACTACGTTTTCATGATGCTCTGAAGAAAACCCCGAAATGATAAAAAAATACTCCGAAATTGTTCCAAAAATAATCCCGAAATGATAGTAAATATTTCCCAACACGATCTTTTTCTAAAATTTCCTACTTATTATCACATGAGTCGTGATCGGTTGAGAATACCCCCCGCTGAGAATCATAATTTTTGTATTCTAGAAAAATACTTTTTAAAGTGAGAATGAATTTCCCTTAATACATTTCACCGTTACTGTGACAATTTCCCAGATATATCTACAGTTTTTTTGTTGCTTTTCCTGACGTTGAAAAAAGGTGCCAGTTTTAAGGTTACAAATAGAATTGAAACGACTAAAAATAGGCTAAGTAAATATATGCTTACCGACATATATACAAGCGAAACAGGCACGGCTTGTAGGCAAAAAAAAAAACAAAAAAGATCCTGCAGCGCAAAAAGCAAAAACAAGTAGCGCAACGGTAACGCATACCAATGCGAAAAACCACTTTGACGAGTGTGCAGAGCTTCAACCGTGCTTCGGCTGTGGTTAACGTAAGCAACGACTTGAAAAGGAAATTGAAGCCAAAAGCGGCGAACAGCACGCCCGCATTGAGAGTGAAAGTTGGTATACAACGCAAGTAAGGGATTCAAATTTCGGGTGTAATATATTTTTATATACACGACTCTGTGGGTTGGTAACAAAGTTGGAGTTATTGCACCTTTTGTGAATATAAAACGATATAATAATTTGGATCAAACGAGAGTGGATAATTAATTTACGAAATTAATTTAGTTAAAATCAGCTGTTTCAATGCCTTGTATCCATTGGCTTCGAAAATGGTCACCTGTCAGTATCAGTATCCAGTGGCTTCATTCCAGTGGGTTTCAAACTGTCAATATCTCCGTGTATTATCCAGTGCCATCTAAACGCTCTAGTGCAAGCCCTTTTTCTTATATTTAATGCCTACCGGTTCCCTCTTCGTTTCACTCTGTCTCTATCCACTCATAAATTCATACAAAAATTCAATCGTTGCTTGAAAAAGTAGTTGAACGTTCTATGACGTGCTTTTTTATGTAATAATTTCAAAATCAGCTGTTTAAATGCCTTCTTTCATTGGCCACGAAACTGTTTCGCCTTTCAGTAGAAGTATCCAACGGTTGCATAATTGTTTTCTTCTTTCAATATCCACAGTGTTTATCCAGTGATATCCAAAACGCTCTAGCATAACCCTGTTTTATATAACTTAAATGAGTGAAAGACTTAAAACTTGAAAAGCGATTTAGAGCGCTCCCTACTTTCAAATATACTCAAAATAACAACTTAGCTTTTTCTCCTCAATACTTTGTTATACATCCATCTATATCTTTCAGTTGAGTATAAAAAATGCTACTAAATGTAACTTCAGTCGGCACAAAAGTGAAAGTACACTGACGCATCAAGAGCAACGCCAAACGAATTGTCGCTTTCATTTGTTTACTTTTCCGTTGTGAACCTAAAGAGTGCACACACTAGCGACAGCTGATGGATACTTAATAAGAGCTGCATCTCATTCACCATTTAATAGGGCATTTTGTGTACTTTTTTCACTGTGCCGTGTTTTCAACCGTATCCTTTTGTGGGTCACTTACTTTTATTTAGAACATATTTTCATTTAATCGTTTTTTCTTTTTGTTTGCACAAACGATTTCAATCTAGCTACAGTTAATTATTTGTTGCACAGTATTCAAGTTTCACTACCATTCACTCTCTTGGCCATTTTGCGCTAATGAATGAAGATGCTGGTATCCAGAAGGTATTCGTATCTGACGGCGGGATAGAGGGAGAGAAAAAACGAATGGCGTATGGTGCGCGGATGACCAAAATCGTTGAGAAAGTAATTTAAAAAAAGAAGTCTTAAAACTCGAATAGATAATATTTTGAACTTCGATCGTTCAATAAACCGCTGATCTTTTGACTTTCCCTACTGCAAATGAGTCCATTCATGTTTCTACTCCATCTTGGTCTATAAATTTAAGCTGAGGAAACTTGAAGCCTTCCACTCCCTCTGATTTCTATAGAAGTTTCTATCAAAATTTTCGAGTTTAGCCTAGCCTAGTTTTTCTTCAGAGTATTTTCTCAAATTCACAGCTTTTCCTACATTTCCTTGCCGTAAAGAATTCAAAACCCAATAGTTTTGAATACCAATTAGCAAATGCGTTATAAATTTGTCTGCTATATTCGCTCCTACTCTCAACGATATAATTAACAACAACATAACACTGCGTAAATATTCAAACTATTCACTAGTGTTATCTGCAAGCAAAATTGAGAAACAAATCAAACTTTGTAGAAAACTATTTGATGCTCAGCAATATGCAGACATAATACTCGTAATGTATGGCTAAGGCAATCAGCTAAATTCAACAACAACAATTGCAAACTAGCTTAACAGCGCAATAGCAACCACATTCTGCTCTAATAAATCAAGTTATTTGCGAATAAATAACAAACATATTCGCTTAAGTAGTTAGTTATGAAATTCAAATGAAATTTTTTTGAAAAATTGCAAAACCAAATTTAATATACATACTCATCCCGCACAAACATATTTGATTTGATATGCAATAAATGTAGCATACTTTAAGGCAGTCGACTATTGTGAATGAATGGGAAAAAATGCAAACATGTATGCTTAGTTGGCATTTGAATTGCATATTTTTAGGAGCATACTTAGGCTTACACTCGACTCGACTCTGTGCAATAAAAAACAACACAAATTGAAATCACTCATGTGGCTTACAGTAGTATATACACACACACACATCCATACATATACATGCAACAAAATTTATATGAAGAGTATAACACCCTGCCAACCATGATCGGATAAAAATCTGGATAATCATTGAGTCGCGCTTACCAAAAAAGAGGATAAAAAAGTGGGTAATTTTGTTCAGAGAGGTTCACTTTTTACCCATGTTGAAAAGATTTTTGCGTGTAAGTGTGAAGCATACTTTTAGGCACTTGTCGTTTTCCATACAAATTCTAAAAATATGCGTTGGTGTTAGTAAAAATTTGTGAATTTTTGGAATCAGATTTTCACCATGGTTAGCCATGGTTGGTAGGGCACTTGTTTGAGTAGAAGAATTTAGAAAATACTAGCGTAGGTTTATTTAGCTCCGGCAAAAAATTAGGCTAGTCTGGGTTGATTTTGGTACTAAATAGTTGAAAATGAAACGGTTTCGGTATTTATAAATACATAAACTGGTCGATTCTGTCCTAGAGTTTACTGGGAAAGACTACTTATACCAGTCTACAATTGGCATATTTGAGCGTTTCTGAATAAAAATTTAATTTTTCTTAAATTCATTTGACCTATTCCGAAACACATTTAACCTACTCTGAAATAAAAATGATTTTTTCTGAAATAAAATTGTCATCTCTAAAACACTCTTCAGGTTCTCTGAAATAGATTTGAGTCTTTCTAAAATTTGTTTGAAAAATCTGAAATACATTTGACCTAATCTGAAATACATTTAAGCTTTTATGAAATAAAATTGATTTTTTCAGAAATACAATTGGCAACCCTGAAACACTTTTCAGGTTCTCTCAAATACGTTGGAGTCTTTCTGGAAATTATTTGAAAAATCTGAAATACATTTGAGCTTTTCTAAAATAAAATTTATTTTGTCTGAAATACAATTGGCATCTCTGAAACACTTTTCAGGCTCTCTCAAATACATTGGAGTCTTTCTGAAGTTTATTTGGATAATCTGAAATACATTTAAACTATTCTGAAATATATTTGAGCTTTTCTGAAATAAAATTGAAATACCTTTTAATATAAAATTTAGTTGGAAAAGTGTTGTAGCTTTTAAGCTTGGAAAGGAAATCATGAAAAACTCTTAAAAAATTCCTTTTTTGCACAAAAATCAAGTATTAATCGACTCCCACTCGTATACACATACATATATATACATATATACAGGAATCAGAACAAAAAATTTATTCGTTAGCTAACTTGCAACAAATCTTCGCGCTACACTGCTCTTACAGCTGCCTGCCGACTGCTTAGCACTTTCGTTAAGATTATTTATGCAATTTGCATGCCACAACACTTGCACACACACACAAAACACTTGATGGCACCGGCAACTAGGTCGGTCGTTTTGTGAAAGTACTAAAAGGATATGCAGATGAGCGAATGATAGAAAGTAAGTAACCGCATATTTGCCACACAAGTGCCACCTAAGCCATGCAACACATGAAGCACATAATCAACTCTTGAGTGTTGGTGTACGTACGTGTGTGTGTGTGCTTATGTGTGTTGCTAAAGCAGTGCAACAAATAAATGTAATCAAATATAAGCATGCACAATAAATATGCAAAGTTTGTTGGGGGGGGGGGGGAAATGTCTACAACAACATTGCTGAGTAGTTAACATCAATAGAAGTTTATCTGTGCGATATTTTTTTGCATTTCTTTTTTTTTTTTGTGAGATGATTCTTTTTTTTTTGCTCACAAAGAACTTTTGATTCATTTTTTCTATTTTATCATCATTTCATAGCTGTTGTTATTGTTGGAGTGCGCTGTGGTTGGTATGCTGGAAGCATTTATTGCTAAGTTTTGTGAGATTATTTTGCAAACATAATTTTTAATTTTTTTTTTTGAGAATATTTTTCTTTAACTTGGTTTATTTAATTAGAGTTGAGTGC
Organism: Sphenella marginata; assembly: GCA_951509765.1. Lineage (NCBI taxonomy): Eukaryota > Metazoa > Arthropoda > Insecta > Diptera > Tephritidae > Sphenella > Sphenella marginata. Next base: position 18,518,089 of record OX608079.1, read on the forward strand.
AGCAATTTGCGTGTGACTGATATGGTTGGTTATAGATGCTTTTTTTTCGAAAGTATTAAATTTTGCGCACTTTGCTTTTAGGCTTAAAGAAAAAATTTAAACCTCGTTTGAGTCTGAAAAATAATTTTTCTCTGCGCTATTATTGCTGGTTCCACCCATAAATTCAGAAAAAAAAAATTTAGAAAGAGAAATTCAGATCTAAAAATTCAGAAATGACGTCTCACTTGCTGAATTTCACTTCCTGAATGTTTAGATAGGAAATAGTGGCTTTGAAATAAGTGAAAAACACGTTTCACGAAGTATTGGTTCATTTTTCTTTTGCTACTTTGCCAAAGAATCTTACACATTTGCTCTTTACAAATTTTTATAGCAACTCATATTTAAAGAATTTGATTTTGAATTCTAAAAAAAAAGCAATAGGTCACCAAAGGGTTAATGCATAATTACTTGTGTTATAACGCTAAACATACCGGCAAAAAAATGTATTTCAGAATTTAAAAAATAAGGCATTTAAGGGGTTAATACATGACCAAAATATGGGTTAATAATGTAAACATTTAATTTTTAAGTGTGCAGTAATAGATCTAACATAAAAAAAAATATCATTTTATTTCGTTATTACTAAAATAAAAGGTCGTCAAAGGGTTAATGCATGAATTTAAAACTTCAAATATTTAGATACTATTGAAGTGTAGAGCAATTTATTTTTGCATATAAAAAATTATTGAGAAATTATAAAGATAAAAATTTAGGTCATCAATGGGTTAAGGCATGGCGTTTAAAGGGTTAAAACGCTTAAAATGCAATGGTCATACTATTTTGAAGTGAAAAATTTGATTTCAGTATTAAAAGAAAGTTGAGGTCGTCAATGGGTTAACGTATGGCCGCTCATGGGTTATAATTTTAAATATTTACCAATTAAGTGTAGTACAACCTATTCAAACCTAACCAAGAAATCGTTCATAATATCGTTATAAAAAAAATGTGTTTCTGAATTTTTGGTTTCTCGAAAAAGTTTTCTGAATTTTTATTTCTGACTTTTGGTTTCTGCAAAAAGTTTTCTGAATTTTTCCGAAAAATTGTATTTCTGAACTTATTCTGTCTGAATTTATGGGGGGCACCATTACAGCTTTATCAGGGCTTTCGATAGCTTGACAAAGCTGTGGGTGAATAAGAAGCCTTTATTTACTTAATATTTTTTTAGTCTCTGCAAATTGGCTTCATTTTAATTTTGTTTTTATTTAATTTTTTTTTTTTACGAACGTCATATTAAACATACTTTTTATTGCCTTAATTTACTTATATAATTTTTTTAACTATCGTCAAAACACAATTTAACATCCAAACAGGTGAGCAGGTGCAACAATATTGGTCGCATTATTTTAATTTTAGCAAACAACTTAATTATTTTAAATTTAAATTGCAAATATTTACATATTTAATAATAAATTGCAGAATAATAATTAAATTTTTTTTTTTTTTTTTTTGAAATATTATGATAAGCTTTATGTCTCTCATCCCTTTTCTAGACGCCAATTTTTTTTATTTCTGCTGAACGAGTGTATTGGCATGACCAACAACATTATACTAAAGCGCGAGCTGGCAACGACGAGCAAGTCGAAAACATTTAAAAATGTGGGAATAATTTTTGCAAAAAAAAAAGAAGAAATATTCAAAAGGAAATGCAATTTAGAAGAAAATATATAGATGTAAATATTTCAAAAATTAGACCAAGATGACCCTTCAATCGGGAGAGAAACCAGGACGCCTTGAAAATAGGTTTAATAGCTATAGGAACAAGTTTCAGCGAGAAAATGGAGTTTCTGAAAAAATGTCTATGGGAGGTGCCACGCCTCCTTTTCCATTATTCCTCATTTGTGGAATATGTAAGAAGTTAATCCCATTTAATTTCTCAAAGAATTTTAATTTTTTAACGTAAAACTTTCCAAAGAAATGTTATATCAAAAAAATATATCGATGCCACGCCCCTCAATATATCAAAATACAAAGTATTAATCTTGGGTCAGAAATTTAAGAGTCGGACAAAATTTGCTATATTTGTTTGTGTAAAATAGATTTACTTGCCTCAGCAGTGGTCAATTTACCTTATTAAAAAATTTGAATTCAATCATCTCTCCTCTCCTCATTTACACCCTTTTCCTGCTCACGTTGCATATCAGCGTTATTATAATTTTACCTTGTCAATCCATAACTTGCCCAAATGACAGCCATGGCGTATACGTAACTTGCATGACTAATACACTCAAATCATTAAAATCAATTATTAACAGCAATGTTGCTCATTCAGGCATGACGAACGGCAAATTACTTTCACACGCATGAAAGTACATATGTATGTATATGCATACGCACACCAACACATACATAGTACATATGTACACAAATCAGTGTAAATATATTAAGTAACTTTATGCATGTGTGTAATTGAATCACCACTACATACAAGTGCTCTACAGCACATCGATTTATTGGAAACTATTGAGCCCGATTGCACAATCACTCACACTTTTTACTTATACACATATACATTTGTATATGCACTAATACTTTCACGCGCATATGTATGTGTTTTGCGCAATTATATGCGCGTGATTGTATGAAATGCTTAAGTGCGTCATAATTTCCGCTATATGGCAACTCTGTGCAAATTTTCACTTCGAAGCCTTGTTTCTCTCAATTTGTTAAGGTGAAAGCGAATGTTACCAGACTTCGGCAAGCATTCATTGCAAGCGCATTAATGTTAAAATATTTATAGGTACACATATGCTATGTATAAACATAAATATACATATCTGTGGTGCTGTATGTATATTAGGGTGGGTTGAAATTTTGTAAAGGAATTTTTGTGTTTTCGAAAATACGATTTTTTAAGAATTTCTTTTTAAAGTTTACTTTTAACATACTAAGTGTAGATACAAAAATAAAAAAAAAAAAGATTAAATTTTTTTCAAATACGTCACTGATTAAAATTGAGCTTTTTTGGTATTTAATTAATTGAACTCGACGAGAAAGTTGCAACAGTTAAAAAAAAAAATTTTAAATATTTTGAGCTCGCAAAACTAACAGATATGTAAATAAAACTGACCTTAAAAACCAACAATATACATATGATGTATGTATATAAAAAAAGTTAAAAAAATTTGATGTGAATTAAAAAAAAATTAAATAGTGAAGCTTAGTTTTTTTATTTGGAAATATCTTAAATTTTCCAAAATTAATGATCAAAAAATATTTAGCTTTTTAATCGAAAAAAATTTTAATATGCATAGGTTTTGAAAAAAAAAAAAATTTCCCAAAATTCAAAAATTTTTATTTTTGGATAGTAAAAAAAATTACTCCTAAATTAAACAGCGAAGTTTACTTTTTTTATTTAGAAATATCTTAAATTTTCCAAAATTAAAGATCCAAAAATATTTAGCTTTTTAATGGAAAAAAAATTTAATATGCATAGGATTTGAAAAAAAAAAATTTGCCAAAATTCTAAAATTTTTATTTTTGGATAGTAAAAAAAATTACTGCTAAATTAAATAGCGAAGTTTCCTTTTTTTATTTGGAAATATCTTAAATTTTCCAAATTTAATTTTTTTGTTTTAAAATATTTTAAATTTTAAAAATTATATATTAAAAAAAAAAATTTTTTTTGAATCAAGTTTTGATAACTTTTAGTTTTTAATCGAAACAAATTTTAATTTTGATTCGTATAGATTTAAAAAAAAAAATTTTAGCCAAATCTAAAAATTTATATTTTTTAAAAGTAAAAAAACTGAAAATTTCAGTTTATCTACAAAAATTAATTCAAATATCTTAAAGTTTCCAGAATTAAAAATTAAAAAAAAATTTTTTTTTTAATCTAAAAATTAAATTTTTAATTCGCATAGATTTAAAAAAAAAAATTTCAACCATAATCTAAAAGTTTATATTTTTGGAAAGTAAAAAATACTGAAAATTTCAGTTTATCTTTGACTATAACAGGTATAATCAAAAAAAAATTACTTCTAAATTTAATAGCGAAGTTTATTTTTCTATTTTGAAATATCTTGAATTTTCGAAAGTTAAAAATTAAAATTTTTTTTCTATACCGCCTTTTAAAGTGACAAAGTTTAGTTTTTAACCGAAAAAAAAAAAATAAAAATGTGAAAACCATTTTTTCATTTTTTATTTTTTTTTTAAATAGAACTATATACAAAGCTTATCAAAGTAAGAACCCACCCTAACGTATATTTATACCAATAATGAAAACAAGAACAACAAATGTGGAAAGTGCAGTTACTCATACATCTTCATATGCATGAAATTTGACTTGCCTCACTGCAGTCAAAAGTAACTAGTTGCAAACTACTTCAGAATTATTTAGTATGCATAAGAAGCTCAACTAGTCAGTGAGCTCTATACGAGCAACTAATATTTTTAAAATGAATACAAAATTAAAATTTTAATAATTGAGTTAATAACTTTAAAGTTTTTATTAGTTTCAAAAATACCAGTCTTAAGAAGTGACCAAAATAATAGTGAAATTATGGTAAATGTTAACAGAAAAGAATTTTAATGACATATTTGTTCCATATCGGACTAGTTGTGGAGTAGTATTTCTTCAAACCAGTTCGTTGTTTCACTGAAAGGGATATTAGTATGCACTGCGCTCGGGTCTATGTATGTATGCGTTCGAAAGCAACAGTTTCTGCCACGGCCGCATTCAATAAAAAGCTTCAATCCCAACATACATACCTACACACACACATACATATACATAAATACAGCTGTACATAGAGCGCACGATGACAGCTATGGCCGTAGGGTTGATGCAACGTAGCGGAAGTAGCTTTTGTTTTTGCAATGCGGCCGCAGTCAATGCACTCAGCGCATTAAATTTATGAAAAAACAAAGATTTTTGCCATGAATGCAAAACAGATTTATGCCGGTGAAACTTGAAAACGAGGTTGTTTTGCCTTTCGCAATTCTTACTTCACTAATGATATCGCACATGTGAGTTCAACTAACAACATTTTTAATTCGTTTAATTGCAAGTTGCTGCTATAACTTTTCAAGTGAGAGTGATTCTAACTCAAAAGCGAAGTACATAGAGGCAGCAAAACTACACATACAAACACTTTCACATTCTCGCATTGTTCTTATCTGATCCGTTTGCGCTTTAATTGTTCACTTTGAAGACTAAACTAATGATTTTTATGCCGAAATCCCGAAAACAAACCCGCAATTATCTTTTAGGTATTATGTATATGATGCCGAAAGTGATACCAATCAACTACCGAAAGAACTTCAGATAAAATCCTGAAACACTTCAGAAAAATTCCAAATTGCTGCCGAAAACAATCCCGAAAAGATCCTGAACTGCGTCCGTAATAAGGCCGAAAAAGTCCCAAGATTGCTCCGGAAATGATCCTGAAAATGTCCAAAAGCGGTGAAGAAAAAATTAAAAAAAAACCTACTTCGATATAATCCCCAAATAGTTCCAAAACGATTCCTTAAAGTTCCCGAAAAGGTTCGAAAGATATTCCGAAATAATACTGATAAACTCCCGAGTTGATATAGAAAAACATTATGCAATGATATTGAAATCGTCCAAAAATTATTCAGAAAGAGTCAAGAAAACTATTCCGTAATAATCCTAAAATAGTCCCGAAACGATCCCCAAAAAGTTCCGAAATTGTTCGAAAGTGATTCCAAAATAATACTGAAAAAGTCCCGAGTTAATGTCGAAAACGATTATGATTCTGAAAACGTTACAAAATGATGCAGAAAGAGTCAAGAAACTATGCCGAAATGATCCCCACAAAGTCCCGAAATGAGTCTTAAAAAGTTCCAAAGTCATCCCGAGCGGATTCTAAAATGATTCCGTAAAAGTAACGAAAAAATCCTGAAGTGAATCCAAAAGTACGGAAAAGGCCTATGAAGTGTGAATGACAGAGTCCCAAAATGAATGATGAAAAACACAAGAAAACAATCTCGAAGCGATAGGAAAAGTAACAACAAACAACTGAGCATAACAAATTCTTTAATAACCAAAGCCATCAAAAATAAACAAAAACATAAAATTAATAAAAATAAATTTTAAATGCTCTTTGTCAAGAAAAATAAACAATATATTGAATATGTATGCATATTCTTTATTAATTTTTTACTCATAACTGTTTTTATTTGTTATGACTTTATATCCGCGCTATAAAGCTAATTTAATTCAATTATACGCAGCATGGCACTCTCTCACCACATCCATTCTTTTTACATTTCGGTGGCGCATTGACACTGCCAATGTACGCATTTAATTACATTATAGTAAACCCATTTGAACATAAAAAACAATACCACATATTATCCTATACAACAATTTTGTAGTTAACACATTTGTGCAATTAAAATTTTCCATTTATTTTACATAAACTTAGGCGCATGACATTGGAATAAATTTGTGTAAATGCTTGCGATTCATGCATGAACGGTTGAAATTATGTTTTGTCATGTAAAAAAAATAAAAGTGAGAGTAAATTGCATTCGCAATAAAAGCCAATCAAGCGGCAAATATGTTGAAATAATTTTAATTACATAAAATTGTTGAGCGTGTCATTCGCAACAATAATGTGGACCCAACAAAGCATGGCTAGCCAATTTCATTGGCAGCTAAAAAAGATGAAAATGTGGATAAATAGCTAGTCGGACGTACCAAAAAAGTGGATATAAAATTGAGTAATATTATTCGAACATCCTTTTTAAGACTTGTTGAAATCATTGCATACTTTTAGGCGCTACTTTTTACACATTTAAATGTGAGATTGTGCAGGAACCAGAGATGGATCATTAGTGCATAAAGAGTTTGATAACATTTTCATTAAACTGTGAAAATGTGGTTATAAACAGATTATAAACAGATGTTATAGGTGCCTAAAAGTAGGCAACTTTTTTCAAGGCAATTTCATCACAGCTGATTAGTGAAGTTTTTCAAGTAAAATGAACTACTTTGCCATGTATTCCATTCACGCCGACCAACTAATTTTCTATCCATGGCTAGCAAAATTTGTATTTTTATTTGTTTTACCTATGTAGCAGATTTGCATAGCATACCTACAGGCGTTATTGCATGCATTTGTAAATCTAAATAATTTAATAAATATTTCGCTAAAAGGTGCATTTTTTTGTTAGTAAAATCTGTTGAATGCAGTCAACAAATTTTGATTAAGTTTTTGCTATTATGAAATACATTTAATATTTGTTCGTTATCGTTTTAATTAGCTACAATATTGAATTTTATTAACTGGCAGCTATTTTGTTGCATGTTCAATTGTTTGAGTTGGTGCAGTGAAATAACTCCCAAATGAAATAACTCCCATGAAATAACTCCCAATGAAAGAAGCCCCAATAAAAATGAAATAATTCCCAACTTTAATAAATGAAATAACTCCCAAAGAAGGAAATGAAATAACTCCCAATATTTGGCAGTTATTTCACAATGAAACCACAAGTCCCCAAAAAAATGAAATAACTCCCAAATGAAATAAGTCCCAAAAAAATGAAATAAATCCCAAATCAAAATTTGAAATGGTATATTTTTACAATATAATCAGTTACAATGAAATTTGAAACATACAGGACAGCTTTGGACATGCGAATTAATGTCATTGAGGCATTTGGGTTTGAGATTCGACGAAGTAGTGCCGCAGGCGAAAATTTGACTTAGGTCAGATCCCCAATTCGGGGCGTGATCAATGGTATTTATGTGCAGAACTCCTTTCCGCATTGGCGGCCTTCGGCCGCGCTTCAAAAAATAACCCTGGGCTACGCCATTCCAACTCCGGGTGGTTGCCATAGCCGTGGCTACCGCCACGGTGATGTCTTTCCGCGTGCCACGTTTCCCACTTTTTCACTTTTCGGGCTCAGCCTAATGTGCCATTACAACAACCACATGAAAATGACAGAAAATTGTGAACTTTAACTGCAAACAACTTTTGAACGGTTGAAAAAATCTCATTTCAGATTCTAAATCTAGACGTGGGTAATCGTTTACGTGGGGTACCGAGCGCTAATACACAACCAAAAATGTTGAGATATCTATCAGGAGACGCGCTTTGGTCCCAGGAGCATGAATATAACTCCGCTGAACCAATATTTTTAGTAGTTTGCGAGATATTTGCAGTTAAAGTCATTTTCATGTGGTTGCTGTAATCACATTACCCTGTGAGAAAAGAGTGGCACGCGGAAGGACATCACCGTGGCGGTAGCCACGGCTATGGCAACCACCCGGAGTTGGAATGGCGTAGCCCAGGGTTATTTTTTGAAGCGCGGCCGAAGGCCGCCAATGCGGAAAGGAGTTCTGCACATAAATACCATTGATCACGCCCTGAATCGGGGATCTGACCTAAGCCAATCTCAGATTCATGATCATAAGTCGAAGGTGATAATGAAAAATGAAAATTTGGAATATAAAAAAAATGTACTGACTTTAGTTCGCTTTCGTACTGCGAATGAATGTCAATGACGTTAGTTCGCTAAAAATATTCCCCAACAAAAATGAAATAACTCCCATTAAAAATGAAATAACTCCCAATGCCTGGATTACAAGCAATGAAGTAAGTCCCAAAAAATGAAATAACTCCCAATTTCCAAAAATTATGAAATAACTCCCAAAGATATTTTATTGGGGATTATTTCATTTGGGAGTTATTTCATTATGAAATAATTCCCAGTTAAAATTATGAAATAAGTCCCAATGAATTGGGAGCTATTTCATAATGAAATAAGTCCCAACTTGCATGGAAAATATTTGGGAGTTATTTCATTTTTTTGTTGGGAGTTATTTCATTTGGGAGTTATTTCACTGCACCGCCAGATGAAATGAAATAACTCCCATGAAATAACTCCCAATGAAATAAGTCCCAATAAAAATGAAATAATTCCCAACTTTAATAAATGAAATAACTCCCAAAGAAGGAAATGAAATAACTCCCAATATTTGGTAGTTATTTCACAATGAAACCACAAGTCCCCAAAAAAATGAAATAACTCCAAAATGAAATAAGTCCCAAAAAAATGAAATAACTCCCAAATGAAATAAGTCCCAAAAAAAATGAAATAAATCCCAAATCAAAATTTGAAATGGTATATTTTTACAACATAATCAGTTACAATGAAATTTGAAAAATACAGGAAGTTAATATGTACATAGATATGTGAATGTAACAATTACATGAAAACCTGAATAGTGTTGTCGACCTTTTGACGGCAAATCGGACAGTTAAAGTTTTCTAGTCCTTCAGAAATACTCTTAGCATGAAGCATTAGAACACAAGCGTTGCATATTTTTAAATGTTTGCACGGCATCAATAGTACATTGGGCTCAACCTCCAAACAAATTACGCACCCAAAAAGCGAATTAATGTCAGTGACATTAAGACGCATGACCAAAAACGAATTAAAGTCAGTGCCCTTAATTCGTTTAATATTTTGACTTTAGTTCGCTTTCGACATGCGAATTAATGTCATTGAGGCAAAATTTGACTTAGGTCAGATCCTCAATTCGGGGCGTGATCGATGGTATTTATGTGCAGAACTCCTTTCCGCATTGGCGGCCTGCGGCCGCGCTTCAAAAAATAACCCTGGGCTACGCCATTCCAACTCCGGGTGTGTGCCATAGCCGTGGCTACCGCCACGGTGATGTCCTTCCGCGTGCCACGTTTCCCACTTTTTCACTTTTTTGGCTCAGCGTAATGTGCCATTACAACAACCACATGAAAATGACAGAAAATTGTGAACTTTAACTGGAAATAACTTTTGAACTGTTGAAAAAAATCTCATTTCAGATTCTAAATCTAGACATGGGTAATCGTTTACGTGGGGTACCGAGCGCTAATACACAACCAAAAATGTTGAGACGCGCTTTGGTCCCAGGAGCATGAATATAACTCCGCTGAACCAATATTTTTAGTAGTTTGCGAGATATTTGCAGTTAAAGTCATGTTCATGTGGTTATTGTAATCACATTACCCTGTGAGAAAAGAGTGGCACGCGGAAGGACATCACCGTGGCGGTAGCCACGGCTATGGCAACCACCCGGAGTTGGAATGGCGTAGCCCAGGGTTATTTTTTGAAGTGCGGCCGAAGGCCGCCAATGCGGAAAGGAGTTCTGCACATAAATACCATTGATCACGCCCCGAATCGAGGATCTGACCTAAGCCAATCTCAGATTCATTTTTTAAATTCCAGATTCTTGATATAATGATCATAAGTCGAAGGTGATAATGAAAAATGAAAATTTGGAATATAAAAAAAATGTACTGACTTTAGTTCCCTTTCTTAATGCGAATTAATGTCAATGACATTAGTTCGCTAAAAATATGCCCAACAAAAATGAAATAACTCCCATTAAAAATGAAATAACTCCCAATGCCTGGATTACAAGCAATGAAGTAAGTCCCAAAAAATGAAATAACTCCCAATTTCCAAAAATTATGAAATAACTCCCAAAGATATTTTATTGGGGATTATTTCATTTGGGAGTTATTTCATTATGAAATAATTCCCAGTTAAAATTATGAAATAAGTCCCAATGAATTGGGAGCTATTTCATAATGAAATAAGTCCCAACTTGCATGGAAAATATTTGGGAGTTATTTCATTTTTTTGTTGGGAGTTATTTCATTTGGGAGTTATTTCACTGCACCGTTTGAGTTTACAAAATGTTTTTTTGATTTTTAAAACGGTTTCCTGGAAAAAAATGCTTGACTAATCTAAAAAAAAAAGAGTGATCTGGGATCAATCCCTTTAGTCTACAGTGGCTAAAATTCAATTTGTGCAGCATACTCATAGGAGTGTAAGTATATTTTAATTTGTATAGCATACTTATAGGAGTTAAAATACCCATTTGGATAGAAAGTGGATTAGTCGTTTTCGTACCCGTTCAGGTATAAACAGGTACAATTAGTCTCTCCATACTTATAAACATGCTCAATTAAATGTGAACAGTTCATCATATAAAAAGTGATGAGAACTGACATCAGTCGCATTCTCCTTTGCGACTCATCCCGGACTGATCCTGAACTAATTAAATTTTTTGCAGGTCTATAGAGTCATTTGTTTGCTCAACTGCTTCATTCAGACTTCTACAGTTGCAAGTTACCTCCTACTCAATTGATGTAATTAGACATCCCATAAGACGGCAAGTATTCCTTTGATGTTAGATAATTAATTGTTTTGCTATTTAAGTAGCCTACAATACTTCCGTATTTATGTGCAATAGAAAGGTAAATGAAACAATTCAATATTGAGAGAGAATAATTGAAGGGAAAATGGTGAAGAAGCTTTAGCAAAACAGAGTTGAAAGTTGTATTAAATGTAATCCAGCGATTTTGAGGTGATGCCCGTACAAAGTCAGGCAAACGAATTTTTTTCAAACTGTCGCAGTGGTTGTTGTTAAGATGATGATCTAGCAATACCTCGGTGAAGATTTCAATAAATTTCATACAATAAATTTCAAGTGATGCCCGTACAAATGTAGACACAAAAAGACAAAAATTTTCAAAATTGATACTTTCACTGATGTGGCTCTAATGACGACTGTAGTATTAAGACTTGTCACAATTCTATTATACATATGGTTAAGGAATTTTTGTTTTTGTAAATTAAAAATATTATTTTCTAATAAAATAGTGTTACCTGTTGCTTTTGTAATATTTTGCTCAATATATGACTAATAATAAATATTGTAGAACCAGCGTACATACCTGCAAAGAAAAAATTTTTTTTTTAATAAAAATTCATTGCCGTTATTATTTCCAAAAAGAAAAAATACTACTAAAAAAGTATGTGTGCTGCCGCCATTTTAAATTTTTTTCAATAATTAGTAATGAATGAAGATATTTAGCTAACATATATACACAGTTATTATTAAAAATTTGAAAATTTACTGTAGCGAATTTTCGGAAAAAAAATTAGAGTACCCGAAAATAGATTTTATTTCTTTACCTTCATTCCATTTTTTCTAAATAATATGGCAACACTTTCAACTCACAACAAGAAATATGAAACGGCTGACTTCACTTTCGCGTTTATGGCTGGATTAATTGAAGGTTGTGCGTAGTCAAGTGAAACGATTTGATGTGAGGATTTATGTACAATGTGACAACAGCTGTTTAATTCCTAAAGACACTAACATATATAACAACAAATTACATGTTGGCTGAACCTGCAGGGTTTATGGACCAAAAAGCTGGAGTGTGTCATGAAATAAAGTCGCGTTATATTGCTAAGGTAGTAAATACCTAAGTAAAATCCTACCAATCGTGGTGAGCTACATCTAACGTGGTGAAAACTAGAATTTCAACACAATCGCATTTTTTTTAGCAACACCAACGGATATGTATTTATGGAAAAAACAAGCACCTAAAAGTATGCAGGCTCTCAGACTTCAAACCTAAAAGGGGAAAACAAATTCACCACGGTTCAAAAGTGTATCCATCTCGGTAAAATTACCTATTTTTTTGTGGTCGAATTTAAATATGTCTAAAAAAAAGAATTGAAAGTGGAAGCAAAGCGAATTAACATACGCTATCTATTCATGAGAAAAAATTCACCACGTGGTAAGAAAAGTGGATTTAATCGAATTTCAGCCGAGGTGAATTTTGTCATGGTATGGTGGGTTTCTTATCCGTGAACCTAGTTATTCTTTATTTTCTGGTAATTATTATCGAGGTGAATTTTGACAAGGTGTGGTGAATTTCTTAGTAGCAAAAGAGAGCACACAGGAACTTTTTAGTTGCTTTTTTTTGCGCAAATAAAATGATTCCACGAATTTACAATGCAAAAGTCGCAGTCGAATGCGGTGGTGAATATAAAAAAAAATTTTCAAAGCAATGGGTATTGATTTGAATGACATGTAAACCCTGACAATCAGTTGCATGCGCTCTCTCAGAGAAGAGAAATTAAAAAAAATAATGTCAATTTTAGGTTTGTATCTCCCTGCAAAATTATGTAAGTTCAAACATACATATCTATTCAACTATATTTATCGCCAAGTAATTAACAATCAACTTACCTGACTCAAACGATCCTGACTATCAATGATATCGATAAACAAACGCATACGATCATCGAGTATTTGAACACCATTACGTGGTTGCATTAATAAATTTTGTACCGCTTCACGTATACTACCCGGCGTTGTGCTACACGAACTACTATCATCGCTACCCATAAATGCGCTACTACCATTAGACATTTGTTGCTGTTGCTGTTCACGCAATTTAAGTTGTTGTGAATGTTGACGCAAAGCATCCGAACATTTACGCAAATAATCATAGGAACCTTTAGACTTATATTTATCAGCCATTTCTTGAAAACTATCCAATATAGCATTAAAGTCAGTCATAAGCGGCGCTGTTGAAGGTGTTGTTGTAGCGCTAGTCGATTGTGAATGCGTCGATTGTGATGGTGATGGTGAATTTGTCGTATTCACTTGAGAACTAGCACTAAAACTATTCACATTAGCTCGACTCAATGCAGCATAATGTGTGGTAGCTTGATTGGTGGGTGATGTGCTAAGCGGTGAATGACTCGTGATGACGCGCAATTCTGTGGTTAAAGAGGGTGAGAGCGCTGAGAGTGGTGTAGGGTTATTAATTTTTAACTGAGCGCCACTCATCACCTTACAAGGGCTAAGCGCTTTCAAATCTTCACTCATTAAACGTAAATTATCGGAAATTTGATGAAAACTTTCTGAGGTGATCATTGAATGTTCGCCGCGCTCATTTTCTAATTTTGTTGTTGGATTTATAGCGCTCTTTGGGCGTCTACGTGTTGGTGGCATGCCGCCACTTAGTTGAGCGCCAGGCGTACCCGAGGTGACGTCTGGCATTTGAAGCGGTTTGGAGATAAATGAATCGAGTGTTTGCGAATTGGCGATTTTCGGTTTGTCATCAGTTTCGGGAATTTTATTTGAACGTATGGCATCGAGAAAGAGTCTTAGCTGATCGGATGGTGTCGGAAGCTCATTGTCACGTTGTATTTTTGTGTTTGTTGAATTTTGTGCACTAGGCGTCGTTTGTGTAGGCGGTGAGCAACGCAAAGACTCATCAAGATTTGGACGTTTGTAGGTGACTATCGAAGGCGCTTGCGTAGCGGCTGACGTATAGGGAATTTGTGTTTGCTGTTGTTGTTGTTGGTGTTGTTGCAAATTTGTTGGTGACTTTTTTGATTCGGTAATAGGTTTTAACATCTCCTCTGGTATATTTTGTTGATATTCGGTACGCATTGTGCTGCGTATATTATCCAAAAACTGTCTCAGTTGATTCGAAGGCGTTTGCGCTTCATTTGAGGAGCAAAGCGAAGCAAGCGATTTACTCACAATTTCGGGCGAAATCATATGCGATGAAAAATTGTTGCCACTCTGCGAATGTGGTACTTGCAAAGCTTGCGCTGCGCCGTTATTATTATTATTATTACACGCACTCAAGGTTGGTGAGCTGCCATTGTTGCCGCCACCACTATTTGGTTGCAATTGCTGCGATTTGGTTACTTGCTGTTGTCGCTTAAGCTCTGATAGTAATTTCGCTTGTTCTGAGTACTTGCGCACACTCTCTGTTATTGTGCGCAATTGTTCAGAATAAGCGCGCAATTGATTTTCTAAATACGCTTGATCGGGATTAGAAGCGCCATACGCGTAAGATAGAGGACGCTCATTTTTATGCCAAGTAGCAGCATTGTTGGCATTGCTTGTGGCGTGCGCGTTCAACGCTGCATCATCGCCATTGAAACCATATTCAGCGCTGATTTGTCCCGATTGACTGCGCCCATGAAAAGTGATTGAGTGACGCATGCCACCACTAGCAGCGCTTGTGCTGATGGTATTACCCAGCGCGCTGACATCCGAGGCGCTTGTTGCATTTAAACCATTGCGTATATTATCAATGCTGGTGCTCTTCTTGGCAGTGAATTTTGACTGCTGTTGACACTCGCTTGCATCGAGCTGTGGGCTACCCATTGATTGCCGATTATTGTTTAAACCAGGTGGAAAGCGGCGTAATGGTATGGGTGGCGGTTGATAGAGTCCTGTCGGCTTTGTATCGCCATTGAAGCGATCAAGACTGCGCGGACGTAGCGTCGTGGCGCCATTCAACTGCAAATTACCATTAACTGTTGGCGTTAGTGTTTGCGGTGATTGTGGCTGTTGTTGCTGTTGTTGTTCGCTTATGCCTTTCAAAGGGCGCGGTGTGCTATGTGAGCGACGCGGCACCACAGGCTGTGGCAATGACAACGCGCCCACCGCTTGCTGCTGTTGTTGCGCGTTCACACCACCACCAAGTTGATTGCGATGTAGTGGCACCGGTGGACAGTAATTTGTGGTGTTTGGCGTTGAATTTGTTGGCGCGCTAAAATTTGTGTTATGTGTTGTAAGCGTTGCGCTCCCACTCAATTTGTGCGGCAATGTGCCATTTGAAGCGCGCGTTGGACTATTACGATATTGTTGAAATAGCGCGGCATACAATGCCTCCTTATCCACGCTATTGCTAGTGGTTGGTGTTGGCGTGCCGGCGGCAGTGGGCGCATTTCCACCCGAAGTTGGTGTATTCGCATTGTTTGCAGCGCTAGTAGCAGCGCGTAATTGTTCGCGCTGACGTGTTAGTTGTAGCAAGCGTTGTTGTGTTTGTTGTAATTGCGCGTGCTGTTGACGTAATTCCGCCTCGTGCTGTAACTGCTGCCTGGAGGCGTAATCAACGAAACTATTTGGCATTGCTTTTGGTGCGCGTCGCATTGTGCTGTATGCCAAATCATTGACGCTGCTGCTATACTCTGCGTTTGTTGTTGCGCTGGAAGTGGGTGTGGTCGTTGCGCTAGCTTTCGACATGCCGCCACTACCAGCCGATGCCACCATCGATGTGACGGCTATGCTGTGCGGTCGTGTTTGTTTATGCGCGCGAAAACGTTGTGGTTCAGCATATTCCGGCATCTCGTAGTTCTTTGCCACATTATTCGCACTGCTACTATACACAATTGTTGCTGTTGTTGGTGGCGCTTTTATTGTTGTAGCGGATGCTGTTGCTCCTCCTCCTCCTCCTAATGCCGCATAGCCAAATGTTAGCGTTGACATGGGCAGTTGTGTTGTGTTGTCGGTGGGTGAAGGACTATTCAAGAACGGATTATTGCCTTTCAATGCTATGGGTGCGGCTGTATTGTCGCCAAGCGGTGGCGCTATGGTGGTAAATTGTGTGGGTGTTGGCGGTTGGTATTCGCTGATGTGCAAGTCCAGCGCACGTTCACGTTGTTCACGTTGCATTTGTAATTGTTTGAGTTGTAGTTGTTGCTTTTGTTGTTGCAGTTGAATTTGTTGTTCACGCTGACTAGCCACACTGCCATTGGGTGTGCGCAATGGATTAAAATGTTTCGCAAAGGCATTATTATTATTACTTGGCGCTTGGTTGGCAAGTTCGTTGTTAATTCTATTTGTGTTTCCACTGGCATTATGCATCACTGAGCTGCTCGTTGGCGGTGTTGTTGTTATGTATGTGGTAATGTTTGTTGCGCTAGCGCTTGTTACCGCAGCGGCAGCAGCTGGATAGCCGGTTATGCGGAAACCACCATTCATTGATGTCGTTGGCGTCGTTGTTGTTGTTTGCTATAAGTCTTTTATGTTTGTTGTAATTGTAGCTGTAATCCCTTACATTTACTTACGCTTGTCCTTGTAATACACAAATTCACTCTGTCTCCCTCTCTCTCTCTCTCTCTCTCTCTCCCACTCTATCGCGCTCTGTTTTGCTTCAGCATAAATGCTCTGCTTGTAAGTTGTTGTTGTTATTCTAAGTTGTGTTTACTTATTAAGGAAATCTTTTGCTGCTGCATTGGTATGCGCCTCAACCTCGTTGTTGTTGTAAAAATGTTTTATATAAATGTTGGCTTGCAAGGGTTAAACCTCTACTATAAATATGAACTTATGTATATCACTGATTTCCGTTTTAAAAACTTTACTCTCAGGAGCTCTCCCGTAAACTGCGTTGTAGTATTTTTGGCATGTTTTTTATAAATCCAAATATTTTTTTCACTTCACTTTTTCTTTACATTAGTTGGGTATTAATTTAAAAAGTTTTAAAAATTTCGTTTTCTCTCCTGAGCACTAAATTTATTTCAATTTTTAAATTATTTAATTATCAAGTGTTCTGTTTGGCTTTTCATGTTTCATATTAATGTTGAAATTTTAAATTTCGGATTATAAATTTTCTTTCTATTGTTATTTTATTTTGCTTTATATGCATTTATTAAAAAAAAAAGTTTTTTAATTTCACTTAAAATAAATAAAATAAAATCGCGCAGAAAAAATTATATTTAGGTAATTTTTTTTTAAATTTACTTAAATTTTTTTTCTGCACGTTTTTTTTTAATTTAAATTCTCATTGCTTAAAAATAAATAAAAAATCATCAACAAGAAAAATGTTTATTATACATCAGGGTTAGGCCACTTTGAATAAAAAATTATTCGAATAAAAAATAAAAATTATTCATAATTTTTTAAATTTTTAGTGATGACTCACTAGTTATTTCTTTTTCAAAAAAATCAAAGTGATAAATAACACTCCTGAAATGATCCCATAATGGTCTAGAAGTGATCCCGAAACAGTCCCAAAATAATCTCGAAGCGATCCCGAAAAAGCCCCAAAATGATACCGAAACAGTCCCGAAATGATCCCGAAAATAGTCCCGAAATGATCCCGAAAATAGTCCTGAAATGATCCCGAAATGATCAAGAAGTCATCCCGAAACAATCCCAAAAATTGTTCCAAAATGATCCCGAAACAGTCCTGAAATGATCCCAAAATGATCTCGAGGCAATCCCGAAAAAGTCTCAAAATGATTCCGAAACAGTCTCGAAATGATCCCCAAATGATACCGAAAATGACGAAAATATAATGCACATATGGGTATAATTTTCCGAGGTCTCGGGTACTTATTTTTTATTTTTAAATAACTGAATAAAAATTAAGTTTTATCGTTATTCTAGAAAAGACCACTTGCAATTTTAAAACTACAGTTGTGTTCAATATAATAGCAGTGATATTAATTTGGATATAGGTTGATAAGAAGATGCTGTGTTTGCAATAATTTTCATTTAAAATACAGCAAATTATATAAAAGAATCCACATAAAAAATGTTTAAAATCTTACAAAAAAATCATGAAAATTTTGGCAAGAACGTGCATGCAAAAAAATATAATTTTCGCATGTTTTCGTAAAAAGCTTTCGTTTTTCTCAATCAGCTTAAATTTGTTCAACTTTGTCTTTTGTTTAAAATCTGCTTGTGGTCGTACTTTCTCCTTGTTTTGGCAACATTTTTTTTCCGGTATTTGTTGACAAAAATTTCCGTTTTCACAATTATAATGCGCTTTCCCAGACACTCCTACCAACTCTACGCCAACAGCAGCACTTATATGCATTAGGCTGGGTCCAAAAAAATAAAAAAACAGTTTTTTTCCCAATATTAAATTGGGCCAAGTGTTGATATTATTTTTTGGAGTAGTGGAGAAAAATTAGGTACAATTTGCAGAACTAAATATTACTTTTTACAGATCTCTCGGCTCCAAAAATTTTATATTTTTAATTACAACTTTTGGAAAAATTAAAAAAAAAAAAAAATATTTCCCCAAGTTGCCCCAAATATTGGTTTTATTTTTAAAAATAGTGGAAGAAAATACAGTAAAATTTGCAGACCCAAATATTGAATTTTAGTGTTTTTTTTTTTTTAATTTTATATTTCTAATTATAACTACTGAAAAATAATATTTCCCTTAAATAGTTTGGAAATTTTAATGAAAATGAAATTACTAAATATTATTTTTTAAATTTTCAACGAAAAAAATTGCGACCCTGTCTAATGCACGTGCATATGTATTTAATTTCCCATCAACGTTGCAATAACCTCTGCAATTGCCTCAATGACTTTTCTTTTATGGCCTATTGTTGGTTGTTGCTTTTTACATA
Organism: Sphenella marginata; assembly: GCA_951509765.1. Classification (NCBI taxonomy): domain Eukaryota; kingdom Metazoa; phylum Arthropoda; class Insecta; order Diptera; family Tephritidae; genus Sphenella; species Sphenella marginata. The sequence goes on from OX608079.1 coordinate 18,537,079, forward strand.
TATTGCTTATTTTCTTTTTTTTTCGCTTTCGTCGTGGTCCTTTAGCTTTGCTCTACGTTAATTACATTGTTCCACATCATGCGCCTTCGGTCATTGTATGGTCAGGAACCACATCATTCTCAACAACTCAAGCATATACAACATTGCTATACTATCGAATACAAAAGTAAAAACCAAAAAAAAAAAAAAAAAAAATTACAAAAAATACTAACAACATCACCGACATTGTCATCAGCCGTTGGGTCAGCGTGTTGCTTGTTGTATGGTCATCATAGCCAAAGCTTCTGTCGTTCTCAGTTGGTCAAGTGGCGATTTATTCATTCGTTAATTTGCTGACAAGCAATACATACGAGTACAAGCTCAGTTGTGGCAAATGTTGTTGTGGTTGTACTAGCTAAAGAGACACACACACATTCAAACGAGTAGATACTCGCCATAAGGGAGCTGCACTATTGAGAGTGGGAGTAGCGGATTCATTAATTTGCCTGTTGAAGGATATGGATTAAGTACTTGTTTTTGTTGTGCTACACGTTCTTCAGTAGTTTTACGTGCTTCGTAATTATTTTACGTATTTTTTTTTTTTTGAAAGTTTCCATTCTTTATTTTCTTCATTGTTTGCCATCTTCATTAATCTCATGTACACCAAATGCACTTCATTATCGTAAAATTTCTTTTACACTCATTTGTCGTCGTAGTCACTTATAATTATATTTTACTATGTGTTTTTCCACTTTTAATTTTTCAATTTTTATTTCTTTCATTTTTGCAATTTTTCTCTTTTTTTCATCATTTGATTTGATCTCGCGCAATGGCAACAATTTGTTGCTTTTGCAATTATTTTGATAACATTTTCTGTTCCGGGGAAACTATTTTTACTGCGGATTTTTGCTGCTTTTTTGCCCTGGTTCATGTCAGTCTTAATGGAATTTTTAACGACAGCCAGAGTGATTGCAATTAAGGACATACATACACACGAATGCGTTACATCTACACATATGCTGGTTATATCATTTCGGAAAATAAACGAGCCATCAACATTTGATGACCGCGTTTTCCTGCCACAGAAACATAGATTTAAAAAAAATTTAACTTTGAATTCACATTGAGATTCTCTCCTGCCATTTCTAGTCCGACTCCTGAAAACATTTTTATCAAAATTCCTTCTGCTTTTTCTTTTCGCTCCACACTAACTTACATAAATTTTGATATATGTAGGAACATCTACATAACAGCTTTAAGGCTGGTTTCCACTTTATCTTTATCTTTATCTTTATCTTTATCTTTATCTTTATCTTTATCTTTATCTTTATCTTTATCTTTATCTTTATCTTTATCTTTATCTTTATCTTTATCTTTATCTTTATCTTTATCTTTATCTTTATCTTTATCTTTATCTTTATCTTTATCTTTATCTTTATCTTTATCTTTATCTTTATCTTTATCTTTATCTTTATCTTTATCTTTATCTTTATCTTTATCTTTATCTTTATCTTTATCTTTATCTTTATCTTTATCTTTATCTTTATCTTTAGCTTTATCTTTATCTTTATCTTTATCTTTATCTTTATCTTTATCTTTATCTTTATCTTTATCTTTATCTTTATCTTTATCTTTATCTTTATCTTTATCTTTATCTATATCTTTATCTATATCTTTATCTTTATCTTTATCTTTATCTTTATCTTTATCTTTATCTTTATCTTTATCTATATCTTTATCTTTATCTTTTTCCGTCCTCGCTTACGCAAGCTTTGTATAATGCCCTCCATACTTAAAAAATATGAAATTATAATTTATGCACAATTTTTATGAAATATTTACATAAGCTTTTTCAATCCAACCAAACCAGCTGACTAACGGTGTAACAAACCACAATGCTGACATGCTCATAACCGACATTTCTTTAAGCAGCTTTCTGTCATTCAACGGCATACCTTTTCACTTAATATTATATGTATAGCTAAACAATATTCCACTCCTTCCTTTGTTATATATTTCCTTAACACTCGTGTTCGGTTCTTGCTTTTCATCACTTTTCAGTTGTCAAGTTGGCTTTTCTGTGCAAAATATATGCAGTGAATGGATTATCTAAAGCGAAAATATGAAAAAGATGCCCTGTCGCAGTCACTTTTGGATGACGTTTTCTGTTATTTTTATTGCTTGACTGAGCTTTCATTGGTTTGAATTAGTATGAGCGTATTTTAAGTGGGGATGTTGCTAATGTGGATGTGTATGTGGAAGAGGGCGTCAGGTTTTTTCAAAACTTAATTTAGTAGATTAAGAAACCTTTAACTTTGCCTTGGCTTTAGACATATCCGGAACTTAAAACTGTTCTTATTATCTTTCTGGGGAAAAAATATCGAAAATAATTTTTTTTGGGATTATGTTACCCAAAGAAAAGGAAAGAGATCCCACACATCAATACATGGAGCTCCGTTATACCAATTTATTTCGAAAATAGATTATGGTTAATCGGAATGTGAAAAATGGATAGACTAATTCTTATATATTACTCAAAGTAGATTAGTTAAAATGAGTGATGATTAACTAAATGTGATTGATAGAGAGAGAGAGATTACTGAAAATAATTCGCCAAAATAGACGATGATTAATTGAAAGATTAATTCATATATATTACTCAAAAAAAAATTGCCCAAAATAAATATTTATTAATCAAAATGTAATTAGTGCTATGTATGTATACTTCTCAAAATAGATTAGATACTTAAAAAAAATTATGATTTTTTCAAATATGTTGAATGGACATATTACTCCAATAATAATAAACTCCTGATGATTAATCAAAATATACTTAATGGAGAGACCAATCCGTAGAGATTACTACTGATTATTAGACTCTGCATTAATCACATTTTGATAAATCATCAACGGATTAGTTTGGTTAATTGTTAGCAATTAAATTTTGTTTAATCGCCAAATAAAATTTATTCATCACACAAATAACTAAAAAAAAGAAGAAGCTATGGAGACTTGAAAGCAATGAACATCAATTGAAGACAAAAGCCATTCAGCTCGTATGATTAGGTGGAACTTTTCAACTCGACATGTTTGCATTTATCTTTATCGCACTCCACAATTTCCCATTTGATATACTCACTCTGTCATGCTGTCTACCTTATTCAGCAGCATCTTCATTTGCATGTGTGTGAAATGTTGTTGGTTGTGTCATTGGAAATTCCAACCAAATACCTCACTGTAGAGTTTGATCTATATTTAGCTATACAACTATGAGCATATGTATTTTCGCATCTAAAGACATATCTACCCTACTCAGTATGCGCCGACAAATTGTCTCCCGTTGCCAATAGAGTTGCATACGTAGATATGTATATCCTGCATTTATCCTTTGACTCTGGTATTTCACAAATGTGCATTGTCTTTTGCTAATGAACATAACTTCAAGTTGTGTTGTTGTTGTTGTTGTTGTTGTTGTCTCATAGTTGCAGTTACATATGTAGCAGCAAAGTATGTATCCTTGATTTGCCAAGGATTCTTCAAAAAGCCTACAAAATGCAAATTACATTCCCTTCTGCTTTTCTACACTTACGAGCAAAGTCGCAGCAATGCATACATAGATATATTCGTAGAAAATGCCTGCTTTATCTGCTTTAACGTCAAGGCGACTTTATTGCTTATTGGAATTTTCATCATCACAATCGGAGTGTTGTTGGCAATTTTGTTTTGTTTCTTTTTGAGCAAACTGATGTGGAATTTTCGAATATTGTTCATTTGTTATGCCAAGGTTTTCCATTTATATGTGTGTATATGAGGTCATAAACAAAGTATTCAAAGATCTAAAGCTTTTCAAATACTTGGAATCGAATGTATGATAACTATGGCTTGAACTGTTCGAACTATGAAACTGTATCAAAGAAAATTAGATAATCCTATTCCGTCACTAACAATTGATGAGTAGCGCCTGAACAAATATTTATTTCCCCTTTCCAGAAATAAAATAAAATAAAATAAAATAAAATAAAATAAAATAAAATAAAATAAAATAAAATAAAATAAAATAAAATAAAATAAAATAAAATAAAATAAAATAAAATAAAATAAAATAAAATAAAATAAAACAAAATAAAATAAAATAAAATAAAATCAAATAAAATAAAATAAAATAAAATAAAATAAAATAAAATAAAATAAAATAAAATAAAATAAAATAAAATAAAATAAAATAAAATAAAATAAAATAAAATAAAATAAAATAAAACAAAATAAAATAAAATAAAATAAAATAAAATAAAATAAAATGAAATAAAATAAAATAAAATAAAATAAAATAAAATAAAATAAAATAAAATAAAATAAAGTTAAATAAAATAAAATAAAATAAAATAAAATAAAATAAAATAAAATAAAATAAAATAAAATAAAATAAAATAAAACTTTCTCCTTTGCCGTTATTCGCAACTAGATCTACTGAAAGCCTGTGCTAACTATTTGACCCTCTCCCCGTCTCAATGCAAATCATATCATTGGTTTAGAGAGCAATGCACCCCTAGTGAAATTTAATTTAAGGTACAACATTTTGATTAATTTAATATGTATGTTTTTTTTTAAATGAAAATTCGACACACAAGTGCAAACATACACCATAAAATCACCACATTAAAAACCACAAACGCGCACAATTTAATGTGTTGCTAATCTTTTACACTAAAATGACACATAATTAATCTGCGCACACACACATCAGATGGGATGGTTTAGAAATAGTAAGGACCTACCTAGTTTTTAATTGCTACAAAACCTCAAATTAATCTAACACATGCGCAGCACAAAAAGAAAGAAAAAAAAAAGAAGCAGATTTTATGGTCACTTTAAATGAATAGTGATGTAAAGCTACAAGGAAAATCACGCAAAAAACGATTAAGGTAACTATATACATATGTACATATGTATGTATGTGCAAAGAAGATGTATAAAACCGTGTGCTGAAAGAAACTTGCACGAAGGTCATGTACTCATTCGTCGACACTTGTCTATTTAATACAAAAAAAAGAGAAGAAAACATGACAAAAGCTAATGTCTGCATATAAAGCAAAGTGTTAGTTCACCATGTCAATGTCACACTAAGTCACTGAGGCTATTTAAATGTCGCCTTTTGAAACATTTTTTTTTTTTTTTTTTTTTGTTAGCTTTATGTCCTTATTTATTTGTTTGTATCTAAATTTACAACGCTTGAAGGCATGATTCGTATAATCACTTTGACACCGAGAGCATTCAAGCTATTAAAGGCGTACCGTTCGTGGTGTCGGTGGTAATTAAGGGAAGAATTTTTTTTGTTGTATTAAAACAATTTTATTTTTTTTTTTTGTGTGTGCGTGAAGGTAGAGTTGTTGTAAATAGCATGAATTTCTAATCGTCTTAAAGTCAACTAGGAAAGAGAATTTAAAAACCTTAAATTAAAGAATTTTCGAAATTTTTAAATTGAAATTTTGTACACGAAAAATTCTTGTCTTTGAATCAACTGTTCTACATTGATTTCCAAACCTTTGACAAAGTAGCATCCATGACTGTAAATCATCGGCTGAGTATTCCACTAATCAGCATATTTCAAAATATTTTTAATAAACGATCTATCTCAGCTGAAAATGGAGAAAATTTTCGTTCAGATAGAGCGTTTTTGAAACTTATTTTAGATAGGGCACGATTTTGGAAAAGGGTGTTATTGAAAAAGTTCAGAATATAGTTTTTTGCAATTTTTTATTTTTCTTTGTTTGAAAAATTATAAATTTTAGTACAAGAAAATAAAATAATTGTGTTTTTTAATAAAACTATTCTCCTCACAAAAAAAAAAAAAAAAAAAAAAAAATTGAAAACAAATGCGCTCAACGTCAAAAAAAAATTATTGAAAATGTTACAAAAAAAAAAAGAAAAAATGCGCTCAAGGTCAAAAAAAAAAATTTTTTATCAAAAATTTTAGTACTGGAAAATAAAAAAATTGCACAGTGGGTACAAAAAAAATGCGTTGAAGGCAAAAAAAAATTTTTTTTGAAATTTTTTTTAACAATTTTTTTGATAAGGAAATAAAATAATTTTTTTTAATAAAATTATTCTCCTGGGTACAAAAAAAATGACCTCAGAGTATAAAAAAAAATTTTAAATTTTTTTTATCTAGAATTTTTGTGAAAATTATTATCCTTGGCCTTGTGAGTACCAAAAAAATAAGAAAAAGAAGAAGGTCAAAAAAAAAATTTAAATAAAAATTAAATAAAAATTTTAGTGATGAGAAAATAAAATAACTGTGTTTTTTAATAAATGGGATAGAAAAAATAAAAAAAAAAACGCTCAAGGTAAAAAAAAAATATTTTTTAATTTTTTTTATCAAGAATTTTTGTGACCAGAAAACAAAATAATTTTTTTTTTAATAAAATTACTATCCTTCGTCTTGTGAGTACCAAAAAAAGTAAGAACAAGTAAGGAAAGGGCTGTCTTCGGCTGTGCCGAAGGATTTATACCTTTCATGAATACGCACAACTTTTCTAAGTGTCCGATCCTTACTTACAATTACTTACAAACTCTCCAAAACTGTTAATTTAAAAATACATAGCCAAACCACATTTATCGGAGCAATCGGTAATATGGGAGCTATATGTTATGTAAGTCCGATCTATATGATTTTCACTACACACATCACATATATAATAAGTACCAAACCTGCAAAATTTTACGTTTCTAGCTTTCTATTTGCAACATTTATAGCCCAAAACCCATTTATCGAAACTATCGATTATATGGGAGCTACATATATGTTATGTTGATCCGATCTAGGTGATTTTCACTACACACATTACGCATATAATATGTACTAAACCTGCGAAATTTCGCTCTAATAGCTTTTTAATTGCAAGAGTTATAGGCCAAAACCCATTTATCGGAACAATCGATTGTATGGGAGCTATGCGTTTTATCGGTCCGATCTTGCTGGTTCCGACAAATGATTAATCCTATGCAAAATGGCGCCTGCTTGCAAAATTTCATCGAGATATCTCTAAAACTGGGGGACTAGTTTGCGTTCAAACAGACGGACGGACAGACGGACGGACGGACAGACGGACAGACGGACATGGCTAAATCAACTCAGCTCGTCGCCCTGATCATTTCGGTATGCTTAATGGTGGGTCTATCTCTTCTTCTTCTCATACTTACAAACATCGGACCAAAGTTATAATACCATTTCATGTTCATGAAAGGTATAAAAAGCACTCAAGGTCAAAAAAAAAATATTTATTTTTATTTTTCTATTATTTTTATTTTTTTTTTAATTAAAAATTTTAGGGACCAGAAAACAAAATAATTGTGGTTTTTAATAAATGGGGTACAAAAAATAAAAAAAAAATTATAGACTTTCCTCCTTTTAAAATCCCCATCCTCATACTAAGCGATAAACCTGGTAATTTTCAAATTCCGCTACCAAGCGTAAATAATTTGTTTCCAGAATACCCCACATTTTTCAATTTTTTCCGCCTAATTCAAACTTACTTGTCTTAATCTCCTATACATTCCAAACACAAACTATAAGCTACAAACGCAGCTAAAACAATAACAATAACAATAAATATAATTTCAACAGTCCATTGAGAGATACAATGTCATCACCCTAACTAATTAGCATTATTAACCAAATACCAGAGAAAATTTTTGGGACAAGCTTTGAACAGAAAACGGCATGCTAAACTTGAACATACCCAAGTTTCACGCACTAACTTTATGCACCATGAGCTTACGTAATAAACAACATTATTTGAGATATTAAAAGCCAATTCATTGTTTGACCAACCACATAACAATAGCCAAATAGTAGATAGTTCTAACAGAGAACCACAAAAGTTCGTTGTCTTCAACTCGGCATGCCCCTTGTAACTAATCAATTAAAACCCCTCGTGTTTCTATTACAATTTCTTTCTATTCTACATATTTAGTTTATTTTCATACTCGTACATACATTCGTACACGCCCGAATCATGTTTTTCTCTGTACTAATTGGCCAACTTAAGTGCTGTTATGGTACGTGTTGCCTGCAATCTGCCCTTTTGCTTCATGTCCAAATTCTATAGTCTCTCTAACACTTGCTGGAAGTTCCATACATATGTATGTGTGTATGTATGTGTATGCATACTTTGAGAATGTTTGCATTGACTTTACTTTTTCAATTAAGGGACAATGTTCTATTGCGCTTCACAGGACCAAAAGCATCATGTAACTATGAGTTTAGGTGATTTCTTTGGTGCAACGCTCACGTAAAGCTCATAAACCAAGAAGCAAGTGAAAGCAGGGACGTAGCAAATTTGTGTAAAAGAAGCTTAACTAATTTATATAACCAGCTGTGAATTTTATCTGCTGGCAGCGAGGTTCGAATAAGAAGAATTATAAAATGAACAACAGGGTGGCGCACTAAAGAAGATATTTCGAAAGCTCTTAGAAAATTGTAAATCTGTAGATCAATATTTAAGTATCGGCACCTTACATAACTTCAGAATACAAAGCCAATATTAAATATATTAGAAATATTTTCGCTATCACAGGGCCCGCTAGTGTGAGTAATTCGAAATAGAAAACAGAGTGTTCTGAGAGTTTAAAAATTAAAAACATGCTCAATGTATTTAGAACAGCTTGAATTATTTTTAAAAATAATTTCTTTAAAATTTTCAAAATTTTACAAGTTTTACAGCATAAAAACTCTCTAATTAAAAAAAAAATAATTGAACGAAAAAAAAAATATATTTAAAAAAAGTACGAATATTCGAAAATTTAAAAACTCGGTAATTGGGATGTCTGAGTAAGTCTCTGCTGTTCTATGAAGAAGGTAGTGAAAGCGAAAGTGAAGCTTATTGAAAGGTGAGCGGTTTTGAAGTTGCCAACAACAACAACAATAATAATTGAAGGGTTTAGAACCAAATGGAATCCGAAATTTATTTGAGATATTTAATGCCTTTTGAAAATTTTAGGTAAAATCTGGGTAGGGCGCATATTGTATGGGAAATAGATGGCACTACAATGTCCGAAATGACTAGTATCGCTTTGCCAACAAATAAACACAGTCCTTCACTATACAAATATGGGTATAACTCAATTTCAAAAAAATGTCACTTAGATCCTTTTGGTTCTGAGCCCTTCAATTGTGAAAATTATCGCAGCTTTTGTTTTTTTTTTTTAATAATTTTTATTATTGACTAAAAAATGGACGACTTAATACTATAATAATTAGGAATTTTTCTTAGTGATTTTTTTTTGACTATTTTTTTTTTATAAATTTTTTTTTAAATTTTTTATAACTTAAAAATTTTTTTTTTTTTGATTATTTTTTTTTTATAAATTTTTTATAAATTAAAAATTTTTTTTTTTAAGTTTCTTTCTTTTATGACTTTGAATCAGCTCAAAGCCACTAAAATAAGTTTTCTGTAGCGAAAATTAGTATTCTTTTGGTTAAATAATAATTTATTACATTATTAAAAAAAATTTTGTTGTCAAATATTTTTAAAAGTTTGTTTTTAAGGCTTTTTGTCAGCAAAACTGCCAATTATATTTTAGCAAGCAGATAATACCCTATTATGAGAGCGGCTACATCTTTTGGATGCATTTGTTTTAACCCTTTACCTCCGATTGTATCCATATTACACAACAATTCACCAAATAGTAAAATCTTGCATCTAGTGAACACAACTGGGTATAAGCAAACGTATTTTTTATTACCAGAAAAATAAGAAGAAGAAAAATGAAGTGTATAAAATGACTATATGCGGTTTAGCGTCAAGCATCTTTGCCATTATCGCTATAGCCACAAGCGTGTCTATCGCAATTTCAACTAAATCATCTTTATTTTTCATGTTTGTATATTTTACTTTTTACTGCTTTTTTTATATATCTACATAACTTTTACAACATTTTTTTGTGTTGCCATTATTTTGTTTGATTCTTCCGTTTACACTTTTCCTATAACTAAATTTGTCCACCACTCTAAAGTTTATTACCGCAAACGCTGATACGACATTAAGCGGAAAACTCCCTTCTGCAGTTAACTACAGAATTTAGCTTAGATTCATTTCGCTCCACCCACCCTCTCTCTATTTAGCCTTACACGGAGTATTTACAACCTTCGTCCCACATACTGACAAGTGGGCTTTGTTGCTCATGTACATATACGAGTATAGTCATAGTAAGTCGCTTGCTTGCTTTAGTCTCCCACTAAGCTTTAGCACTGTGTTTTCCAATTTTCACACAATGTAGTCCACCCTATCGTACGTTTTGCTGCATCATTCAAGCAATCCAACTACAATCTTAGCTCACCTGATGCCCCCATCTCTCAGCTGCCGGCTTTCCTTCCCTCTTCCACTAATACTAAGCTTATTTACATCGTTCGTTGGTTTTAGTTCTCCTTTCGACTTGGTTCGCTTACCCATTCTCTCGGTCGTTTGTACGCCGTATGCACCAATTCACGCTGTTCTGTGTGCTCTCTGTCATTTGGTATTTGTCTTGTCTTGGCGCTTGTCGTGCGCTATCACACCTGACATCAGCAGCATGCGAGGTGATTTTGGGGGAGGGGGGGAACATTCTCAATCGAACCAAAGTCTCAGCTGTTTGTGGTCATTCACTCGGTGTTTTTATGTCATTGCGTGTGTTTGAGTGTTTATTTCCTTGGTTAGTTTGTTTCAATCTTGATTGGTCTATTCTCTGGTGCTGGTTCGGTTCGTTTGTTCAGTTTAGTGTCCTTCGCACTTTTGTTGGCCTTCGCCAGAATTATGTTACCGGTTAACATATCTTTTTGTGCTTTTCGTTTTTTGGTTTTCAAATTAAATTGTGGATTTCCTTCTTACCCCGTCCTGGTAGCGATTTCGTTGACCCTGCAACCTGATTTGAGTAGCCTTTTACGATAGGCATATAACCCTCGGCTATATCGTATTGTAGTTGTAATTTTTGAGACTTCAAAACTAGTTAAAACACTGCTTTAACTTTTCGTACTTATTTGTCTCAAGCATATTTTAAAAATCGATAACACGCGATGTATAGAAAAATATAAAATCGATCAAAAATTTAAACACCGATAACATTCATATAGAAAATTATTTTATCAAAAGCAGACCGTTAACAAAGCTCATAACGAATTCTGAATATCTTAATCGAAAACATGAAGCGATTATTTGACGTTTATAGATCAGAAACTAAAATATCGATATTCGATAAATAAAAATTAAACTCGAAAAAAAAAATTAAGCTATGATTTGACGTCTATAAGCAAACCTAATAAAGCATAAGGCGGCAGAAAGGCATGGTAGAAACAAAAATATCGATAAACGATAAATGATAAATGATATAAATTTAAATATCGACAATCGATAAACTACAATTGATCGCGAAAAAATGTTCATTTGAAGTTTATAACCCAATTTAAAAAATTTTAAGCGTCAGAGAGTCATGATAAAAACAAAAAATATCGATAATCGATAAATAACAAATAAATCATAGATTGATTTAAATAAAACGCTCACTACGATTAATTAAAAACGATATTACATATAAAGTTGTAAAAGACTGATATCTGCATATTGCACATCCTTATGAAAAATGTAAAGAAACTATCATTATTGAGCCAATAGATTGCAAAGCAACAGTTCTTAGAATTTTTGTCTGTTTGTCTGTCTCTTTGTTCGCGCATCACTCAAAAAGTGAAGAGCAGAAGTAAATTCCTTTTTCGCTTTTACTTAACTTGATTTCTAAATTAAAGTTTAAATAATCTCCGATCTCGATATCTTTACCAATTGCCGAGTTATCGACCAATATATGGAACCGGGTGACCCGAATTTTTTTAGTTTGATATGGGTATCAAACTAAAGGTGTTAATTAGTGCTAGAATAAGATATGATGTTTAAAGTTGAATGCAGTCTTTTAAAAGTTTTTGCAAAGTGTGAAAGGGGTTTCTAATAAAATAATAAGTACTTTTTTAGGTATGCCTCATTGGCTTGGAAACACATGCAGGACATGCAAAAAGCGGTTTTTTGTTTTTATTGTAATTCCCGCTTCTCCTTCTTCATAAAGTGATATCAATGATTTTTAGCATGCGCTGCAAAACTTTTCTAACCAACTCTTAACCCAATCAAATACTTTTGTGGTTGTCTTAGTCGTCTCCAATTTTATTTTATTTTATTCTCCTTGCTAACTGAGATCGTGATTTGGTTTCAGCATTCCTTACATTTTTTTTCAGCTCACTCACTTATTCTGTGTGGGTTTAGTTACATTTACACTGTGCAGCATATTTGATGGTCTACTTTTTTCACATTATACGCTCAATTATTTTCTACCCTTTTTTCAATGATTTAAAAGATTTTCGTTACGTTTTCCACTTCTGTGAATTTGTTACTATTTGCGCTTGAAAAAGTTCTTGTATTATTCTTTGATTTTCTGTGGAGTGGCACACATAAAAGCTTAATCTTTTGTTGCTATTTTCTTGTTTAAATTTCGAAGATATTCGACATTCTTCAAGCGGAAAAAAAACATATACAAACTGGACGTCATAAAGCTGGAATAGCGACCAACTCAAACTCTGAAACACTTTATAAGTTAAAGACCGGGATACTCCTGCAAAACCGCAGAAGAAAATAAAGCAGAAATGGGCGTCTCAAAGCAAAACTATCAATGTGGCATTACGGAAGGCCAATGAAAACCATTTTCATTTCCGTAATTAAATTCTCCACTAAATTTCCATTTCAAAATTCATTAAATCATATATAAATTGAAAAAAAAACTTTTAACAAACAAACAAATTTATCGAATTATTGTCCTAAGCTGTTACTTAATGAATTTCAGTTTATTAAAGCGCAATCAAAAATAAATTTCGTTTACGAAAAATTAGTACAAAAAAGCTAAAAATTAACAGAGAATATCAAATTTGTATGTGAAAGGAGGCAAAACAGCAAGTGGAATAACTTTTCCAGTCTACCGAACTCATACCCTTACGTACATTTATACCCAAACACATGCATACTTTCAGGCGCAAAACAAACATTTGAATTGAAAAAGTGTGCAATGCTTGAATTGAGTGAGCAATGAAAATAAAATTGGAACAAAAAAAGTTTTACGAAACTCAATTTGTTAAAGTTTTTGTTAACAAATATGCTTACAAACACACGCACATACACAAAAGTAGGAAGAAGGATACACACATAGATACACACACGTCCCGGAAAAAAAGCGATTAGTCTAGGAGTAGTCCAGGATGATACACAAAGTAGCATATGAGTAATGGTTGCACTAATCTTTTAATCAAACGTACGAAGGGACTTAACTATTTTCTAGGCAAACGGCTACTTTTTACTCCTTTAAGTATGCTACAGAAACTAAAATTGACTGACATCCCTATAAGTATGCAACAGAAACTAAAATTTACTACCATCCCTTTAAGTATGCTACATAATTTCAAATTTACTCCCATTAAATTAAAGCTAACTATAGTCTGCCAAAACTAATCGCATACTACACTCTCTTAAGTCATCATTAGTCACGCGATTTCCGGTATTTCTTACCTACACGCATACTAACAAAGCATACCGTAACTTGTTACATAAATGAAATTGTTAATTGAATTGAACAAATCGACTGCAAAAATTGTGAATTACAAAGAAAAGTTCAAAAATATAAAAAAGAAGAAAAATGAATTTTTTAATTATATGCGCTGAATGCTTCTTTTTTTGGGTTTGACTGTAGAGTTTCAATGAAATGGCCAACTTTGTGCCAAAAAGCTACTAAAGTAACTAATTGTAAGCGCTGCAATGAAAGTGACAGGCTGTTATGTAGAACGCTGTGAGGCAGGGAGACGCAGCCAGTTAAGGAGCGCATGAAAGGTATATCGTGCTTTTTTAAAAATAAAGAAAATAAACGACATTGTAATGCAGCAAATTAATTTGGTGAATTTATTCGAATAAAAGAAGTGAAACGCGGAGCAAGGTATGCATGTTGTTGGGAAGTTGAGCGTAAAAATTCGATTAAGAAAACTTGTTCAAGAATTTGCTTAATTTGAAAAAAAAGTAAAGGATTATAGAAAATTGATTTTGACAGCTAGCTTGTGATTTTCTTAAAAGTATTCAGATGTTTTTTTTTAATAAAGAAATAAAATTTTAATTAACAACAAACTTTCTGAATACTTGGCTATTTCGAGAAACCTTTCACTTTTAGGTTATAAATTAGAAATTAAAACATAAAGAGAGCAATATATAATAACAAAAAAAAGTTGCAAAGTTAAGTCTCGTGTAATTCAATAAAAAGCTATCAGTTAGTATTATTTTATAAACTCTTATAAATAAAAAAAAAATTTTTTTAAATAATTGAGTTAAAAAGTTTTAGAAAAAAAATTCAAAAAAAAAATTAGTTGAGAAAAAAATTAAAAAACAAAAAATTAATTGAGAAAAAAATTAAAAAAAAAATTATAAAAAAAAATTGGGGAAGAAAGTATTGAGAAAAAAATTTTTAAAAAAAAAATTTTAAAATAAAATTTAAAAAAAAAATTAGTTGAGAAAAAAAATTCTTTAAAAAAAATTACAAAAAAAAAATTTGTTGAGAAAAACAAAAAAAAAATTTAAGAAAAAATGAGTTGAGAAAAAAAATTAAAAAACAAAAAATCAATTGAGAAAAAAATAATTAAAAAAAAAATTGGGAAAGAAGGTATTGAGAAAAAAAATTTTGAAAAAAAATTTTTTAAATAAAATTAAAAAAAAAAATTAGTTGAGAAAAAAGATTCTGAAAAAAAAATTACAAAAAAAAATTTGTTGAGAAAAACAATAAAAAAATTAAGGAAAAAAATTAATTCAGAAAAAAAATTTAAAAAAAAAAAAATTAGTTGAGAAAAGAAGTTAAAAAAAAAATTAATTGAGAAGAAAAATTAAAAAAAAAGAATTGCGAAAAAAAATTTAAAAAAAAAAATTAAAAAAAAAAATGAATTGAGAAAAAAAATTTATTGAGAAAAAGAATTGAAAATAAAAAGTTAAGAAAAAAAATGAATTCAAAAAAAAAAAATTTAAATAAAATTCTGAAAAAATTATTTTTTTTCTGCTACGGTCTACTGCACACCGGAACAATTCTGAGCACAAAGGCGTATGCGTATCAAAAGTACAAGCAAAAATGAAGAATAAAAGTTGAACTTATTAAGCTAAAGTGACGGTGGTGGCAAGCAGTTATAGGCAATTGTGGCGGTAAAACGTTAAACTTGTTGTGTTTTTCACTTTTTGTGGTACACAAGAAGTACATAAGTGAAGTATTATGAACACAACCAAAGCACAAACAGGATGAGGAAACTGCGTGCAAATGCCGACAGTACAAAAAAAAAAAAAACAGAAAAAAAAGGAAAGAAAAATTGTTTGCTACAACACACAGCTGGAGGCTATTGTTGTTGTTTACACGGTCAGCTACTCATGCTCAGTGTGTTTATGTATGTGTGTGTGTACGAGTCGAACAAATAAAGCGAGAAAGAGCAAAATAAAAGTCACGCATACGCCATGTTGGCCCAAGATAAATGGCACATTTCCGGCTTAAGAGCAACATACGCAAAAGTAGCTGTAATAGCCGCAACACTGATTTGTGTCGTTGTTTTTTTTTTTTCAATACAAACGTAGCGGTAAAATATTATGTGGAAGTGAGTAAGTGTGTATGTTGATATTTTTTAGTGTATTTAAAAAAAGAGAGACGGTCAAAAAAAAAAAAAGAGTTGGCACATAAGTATGTACTTAGCGACTGGTGCACTGTGGGGTATTTTGCAAAAATTTCGGTCAGAATTTAATATTTCGCTAATCAAAAATAGGTTTGAAGCTTAAATATTCAACAATCAAAAAAATAAAATTTATATGGGTAAAGATTTCATTACTAGAAGTTAGCGAGTTTCAAACGGTTTCGTTTACATTTTTATCTCTGAGAAATAACCGGTTTTAACTGCACAACATTCGGGTTTTAAAAATATATATATTTAAGATTTTGAAAAATGGAAATGTTTTTGATGATGTTTTCTGTACAATAAAATTTCTTAGCATGCTTTTAGTCTCGGGTTTTTAAACTGAACCGGTTTGAAACGGATACGGTTTTGGTTTTTGTAGAATAAAAAAAGTTGAAATGGTTGCGGTTTCAAAATTAAAAAATTAAATGGTTTGAATCGGGTACGGTTTTGGTATTTTTCGAATGAAAGAAGTTAAAATGGTTGCATATCGAATTTAAAAAAAAGTTTAAAATGAAAAATGAACCGGTTTAAATAGGGTATAGTTTTGTTTTCTATAGAATGAGGTATCTCAACGGCAATAGTTTTGATGTTGTAAGTTTTATCGGGTTGAATAGGTTACGATTTCGCATTGAAAAAAAAAACATGTTTTGAAAATAAAGGTCCCGGTTTAGGTTTCGAAAACTGAAACGGTTTGAAACGGATACGGTTTTGATTTTTGTAAGATAAAATAAGTTGAAATCGTTACATTTCGAATTAAAATTAAAAAGGTTTGAAACCAAAATGCTGACGGTTCAGGTTTTGAAAAGTTAAACGGTTTGAAACGGTAATAATTTTTGATTTTGAAATTTGTCCAGGTTGAATAGGTTACGATTTCGAATTTAAAACTTTAAAGGTTTGAAACAAAAATGCTTATGGTTAAGATTTTAAAAATGAAATTTATGAAACGGTTCGTTTTTTAAATTAATCGGGTTGAAACTGTAAGGATTTTTATTTACGTAAAATGAAATCATTTGAAGTGCCAACGGTTTCAGAATGGTATATTTCGAAACATGAAACGGTTTGAAACGGGTATGTTTATATTTTCTTTAAAACAAAATGCGCTACAACAATTACGGTTGTTTGGTTGAACGCGCCGTAAAACTATCTTTGAGTATCTGCATTCTATTTCGATAGTTTTTCCGATGAAAGAATTTTGCTTCAAAATGCCCCACAGTGCAACGCCTACGGCTGCAAGCGATTCATTTGTCTCTACAAAATAGTTTGGGGGAAATTACCAGCGTCCCTTTGACCTACTTACCAGAGCGTATGCAATAGTGGGCAAGTTAAATAGTGGGTTATAAATATAACAACAACAAAAAAACATGAATGTACATATCTGCATAAAAAGTTTTGTTTACAAAATGAAAGGGACAGCTGCTTTGCTTGTTTTTACAGCTTACTCGGTTGTATGCACAAACAGACATTTATAAAATTGGCTGAGCTAAGCTAGAAATGTAGGGACATTTGCTCCAAAGTGCTTAAAGTTGCAAAAACATTGAACTAAGTGCAAACATACAAATATTTTTAATGGAATATAATGGGTTTACTTTTGATCAAAATTCTACTTTGGCTGTTATTACTTATACACTTATACAGCTACACGCTTGCCAGCCAGGTGTATCTCCTTAGTTTGCAAAAATATTTATAAATTCTAGATATGCTACATAAATTGTTATATACGCGTCTATATACTTATTCATGCATATGAAATGTTAACAAGATAGTAAATTTGCACATAGTTGTTATTGTTGTTGGCCACTCAAAAACTGCAAAATTTGCACTCGCCAACCAAGCGAAAGTTGGTCCAACCCTTGCATGTTTTCACATTATTCACATGAAGGTATTTTTCAACATGCAAATACATACATACATATATAACTTACACACATACACCTCTATGTATGTTTGTATGTATGTATGTGTGTATGTGTGTGTGCAAAATAGGTGACCGTTGTAAATATGTTGATGAGCTGCAGTTAGTTGGCTATGTTTAAACAATTTTAATGGAGATTCAGTTTCTCTCGTTTGCTGTTTACTACATTTTCCACAGCGTTCAAATATTTTTATTGACAAAGTATGTGGAAGCGAGTTTCAATTACGTAAAGTCAGCAATTTGATGGGCAATTTGAAATGGAGCAATTACGTTAATAATTGAATGGGTGATGCAAGTTTTTAGTATTTCGGTTGTTTTGGTAAGTTTTCTTTTTCAACAGAATTGTGCTTTTTCTGGTATAAAAACAAGGCAGTTTTTTTTATATGTGTACTACTGTTTCACAGTTCGAAATATTGGCATCCGGGATACGAACACCGGGCTGAAATATAAAAGTTACTTCAGGCCACCAGGAAGGATTTCGGAAACCATCATAGCTTAATTGTTTATATTAAAAAATAAAAATAAAAATTTCAATCTGTAATTTAAAAAAAGCTTTAAATTTTCAAAAATAGCAAAAAATTTAAAAAAAAAACGAAATTTTTGAGTTTTGTTGAAATTTTATTTCTTTACTTTTTTTAACTTCTATTTAAATTCAATCAGTTAAACAAAAAATTACGTAATTTTGATAACAGAGAAATAAAAAATTTGAATTTGTAATTTAAAAAAAAAATTTAAATTTTCCGAAATAGCAAAAATTTTAATTTAAAAAAAAATAAACGAAATTTTTGAGTTTTGTTGAAATTTTATTTTTTTAATGTTTTTTTAACTTCTATTTAAATTAAATCAGTTAAACAAAAAATTAAGTAATTAGTAAAAATAAAAAATTTGAATTTGAATTTGTAATTTAAAAAAAAATTTTTAAATTTTCCAAAACAGCAAAAATTTTAATTAAAAAAAAAACTAAACGATATTTTTGAGTTTTGTTGAAATTTTATTTCTTTACTTTTTTTAACTTCTATTAAGTAATTAGTAAAAATAAAAAATTTGAATTTGAATTTGTAATTTAAAAAAAAAATTTTAAATTTTCCTAATCAGCAAAAATTTTAATTAAAAAAAAAACTAAACGAAATTTTTGAGTTTTGTTGAAATTTTATTTCTTTACTTTTTTTAACTTCTATTTAAATTCAATCAGCTAAACAAAAAATTACGTAATACTTATTGATCACAGAAATGTTTTCCTGCTAATACAAGTTTAGTGATTTATATAATCTCATGAAAAATTCGGGTACTTAGAGTTAAATATAAAAAATGTATTATGGGAAATAAAAATTATAAATTTCTAATTTTAGACAATTTAAAATTTTTAAAAATTGAAAAAAAATAATAAGTTCGTCATTTCATTTTGGGCCACAGCTTTTGTTGTATGATACCTTTGGTATATCTTAAGTTGTCTTGTAATTTTCAAAAGGTTTTTTTTTTATTTGATTTTTAAAAAATATTTTTGTGATATAAAAAAGTTTAAAATTTTTACGAAATTAAAATATATTTACATATGTTCGCCAATTTTTAAAAAATATGAACTTTTGAATCAGAGCAAACATCTAATTTTTACGAGTTAGTTAAACGCAAAATTGCTCTATATAACTGAAATTTTTCAAATATAAAAAATTTCAGGTTCGCTATTAAATTTTAAGCTCTCGCTTTCTGTTTTATGTATATTCTAATATTTTTGTGATATTTTAATATATGATTTTTCAATTTTGTCAAAAAATTTCTTAATTTTCACAATTGGAAATTTTTTAGTGCTAGGAGAATAAAAAAAAAAAAAAAAAAAAAAACAAAAAAAAAATTAAAATTTTTTTGTTTTGACACTAAACTAGCATGCAAAATAATTCAGTGACTAGTCTAAAATTTATTAAAAAATTTGGAAAAAAAATTTAAAAAAATAACAACAATTTTCTGTATCTTCTCAGAATATGAAATTCACTTTGAATATTAAATGACCTTCTAAAAACCAACATTGCATGTACAAACTGTCAAGATCTTTCGCCAATTATTGTTGTTACAAAAAGTATGTCAGGACATCTCAACATTTTTTGAAAAGAAAGTTTAGATTTTTTGGATATCGAATATAAATTTAACTATCATTCTGATTAATGTCAAAACACTGCACAAATAAAACGAAATATTTCTCGATAATTTGGGGCATGGAAATTTTGTTCGTTTCGTCTTCAATCATTTTTTTTGGAAAATGATTAATGCATTTCGAGTTGAGAAATCCCATTCTAATCAATAAACATGTATCAAATCACCTAGGGTTTTCACACACATATGTACACCAGTGATGTGCAGAGGAAACAGGGCCGATAATACGCAAATAATAACAAGCAAAGTAAACGGAAAGTAAATTCTTAAACAATTCCACGAAGTAAACTGAAAACCACAATGGTTGAGTTAAAATTTGCTTAATTCTACCAAACACCTCTCAACACTTGAGTGCGCCACTGCCTTAAAGACATAAATAATTAAGCATCGAATATCAAATATTGCAAATCACATAGCCCACTGCCCATCAACCACAAGCTTTGAGTAACGGTTAACAGACAACTTGAACGATTTTCACGTTGATAGACGCTAAGAGCAATTATTGCATCATTAATCAGTCATCACATGGCAAATGCTGGCATCAGCATCAAAGTCCAATGACAGGCAACCCAAAACAGACATTGGCTGCGGGGAAAGAACACAAGCAAAAGCAAAAAAAACGAAATAAAATAAAAATAAAAAAAAACAGAAGAGAGAAAGAAAAATCCCATTCAACTTTCATTCTTCAGTTGTCCATATCTGTAAGGCTGAAAGTAGCAAGCTTTATTGTTCTCTGTAGGCAAGTTTCACATGCTGGCTGCTATTGTCTGCGCCTGCAGCACTCATTCACAACACAGCATGTCCTTTTGTTCATGGTGTGTTGACCACCACACCAGCCGGAAGGATTTAATTCAGAATTTTCGTTATTCAAGCATTTCCTTTCTCTCTGATTTCAAACGAAATTAAGATTGTTTTACTTGTGCAAGTTTCTCAGAGAATTTTTATTTTTATATTACAACAATACATGGATACATATTTGCATTGTGAAAAGGTGAGGTATGAGCGTACGGGGGGGGAAGAGGATGAGTGAATACATTTGGGTGGTAAACGCTGCCAGCTGTCAAAAGCGTAAATATGTAATTGTGCTGTTCCATACGGGTATGTATATTAGCTTGGATTAGTTTTTCGCTTTTTCTGAAAAGCTGGTGTGTGAAACAAAATTTTCATAAAAGTTATAATTTATAGTTCATCATTCGTTATACGTTTTCATCAATTCATTATTCAAAACCCATAATACTTAGTTCATAATTCATAAGTCATAATTCAAAATTCATAACTCAAAACTCATAAATCATAATTCATTATTCATAATTCATAATTCATAATTCATAATTCATAATTCATAATTCATAATTCATAATTCATAATTCATAACTCATAATTCATAATTCATAATTCATAATTCATAATTCATAATTCATAATTCATAATTCATAGTTCATAATTCATAATTCATAATTCATAATTCATAATTCATAATTCATAATTCATAATTCATAATTCATAATTCATAATTCATAATTTATAATTCATAATTCATAATTCATAATACATAATTCATAATTCATAATTCATAATTTATAATTCATAATGCATAATTCATCATTCATCATTCATAATGCATAATTCGTAATTCATAATTCATTATTCAGAGTTCACAATTCATAATTCATAATTCATAATTCATAATTCATAATTCATAATTCATAATTCATAATTCATAATTCATAATTCATAATTCATAATTCATAATTCATAATTCATAATTCATAATTCATAATTCATAATTCATAATTCATAATTCATAATTCATAATTCATAATTCATAATTCATAATTCATAATTCATAATTCATAATTCATAATTCATAATTCATAATTCATAATTCATAATTCATAATTCATAATTCATAATTCATAATTCATAATTCATAATTCATAATTCATAATTCATAATTCATAATTCATAATTTATAATTTATAATTCGTAATTCATATTAAAACTCATAATTTCTGAGTATAGATTCAAAACTTTTTGGAATATTTGTTCGTGACTTTTTCAAAACTATTTCAATATTGCTTTCATAGATTTTTCGGGAACTTATTGCGCTTTGTTTTTATAACGACAAAAAAACTAAACGGAATACAAAATTTCCATCCAACCTAATGTATGTATATTTATATTTCTATTTATTTAGCCAAGCGTACATGATCCTGCATACGTTGAGCATGGAAATATTGAGCAGGATGTATGGATGGTTGTATTGTGCTATGTAGTATTTCACTGCCCTGAAACACCTAGCTAGTTGGGAAATATACTACTCCACAACTTTAAACTGTGTGATTATGATAAAACTAGTACAGAGAGATCAAACTTCTATCAGCAAATATTAAAATTTGAGGAGAATTCTAGATTATTTGGGGCTACAGGAAATCTTTTTAATATATTTTTTGTTAATTCAACCCAAGTGACCGAGCTCCAAAAAAAAGGTACCCCGCATGTATGTAACCCCGTCAGAAACACCTGAATAAAGTACGAGTATGTATTAAATAAATTTATTCGTCCGTGGAGTAGGGCAACAGATTTTTTTTTATTTTATATGAACATGCAGAATTTTTTTGTTTACCTAGTAAAGTGCTGAGTGCAGTGAACATTTTTATACAAATGCAAACTGGAGTGAAATTAACAAAATTGGTTAGCAAACAAAAAATGGATGTCACAGCATTTTCTTATCTATCAACCGTGTTTGGTGTAGTGCAAGCAAAGGTATGATGTGCGCTTGTAAAAAGGACTTAACAACAGAGCGTACAAAGACCATGGAATTGATTGCGTAGATATGTATGTCTTATATGTAGATATATCTACGTCCATTTACATTCATCCATGAGCTATGCTGAATTCAGTTTGAAGTTGAAGAGTGGAGTGACAAAAGCTTTTCTCAAAAGACAAAAGAAGAGAAAGGAAGTGTAAAGCGTTTGAACTACTGGCCAAGAGGAAAAGCGTATACAAATTTATGAATCATAAATTATGAATTATGAATTATGAATTATGAATTATGAATTATGAATTATGAATTATGAATTATGAATTATGAATTATGAATAATGAATTATGAATTATGAATTATGAATTATGAATTATGAATTATGAATTATGAATTATGAATTATGAGTTATGAATTATGAATTATGAATTATGAATTATGAATTATGAATTATGAATTATGAATTATGAATTATGAATTATGAATTATGAATTATGAATTATGAATTATGAATTATGAATTATGAATTATGAATTATGAATTATGAAATATGAAATATGAATTATGAACTATGAATTATGAATTATGAATTATGAATTATGAATTATGAATTATGAATTATGAATTATGAATTATGAATTATGAATTATGAATTATGAATTATAAATTATGAATTATAAATTATGAATTATGAATTATGAATTATGAATTATGAATTATGAATTATGAATTATGAATTATGAATTATGAAATATGAAATATGAATTATGAATTATGAATTATAAATTATAAATTATGAATTATAAATTATGAATTATGAATTATGAATTATGAATTATGAATTATGAATTATGAATTATGAATTATGAATTATGAATTATGAATTATGAATTATGAATTATGAATTATGAATTATGAATTATGAATTATGAATTATGAATTATGAATTATGAATTATGAATTATGAATTATAAATTATGAATTATGAATTATGAGTTATGAATTATGAATTATGAATTATGAATTATGAATTATGAATTATGAATTATGAATTATGAATTATGAATTGTGAATTATGAATTATGAATTATGAATTATGAATTATGAATTATGAATTATGAATTATGAATTATGAATTATATATTATGAATTATGAATTATGAATTATGAATTATGAATTATGAATTATGAATTATGAATTATGAATTATGAATTATGAATTATGAATTATGAATTATGATCTATGGGTTATGAATTTTCAAATCAGCTCGAGTAATTTAAGACAACTAACAATTTTGAGGGTAAAGACAATTTAACGAACCTCATCATAAAACGAAGAAAAGTCGTAGATTGAGCTGGGCATGATTCTATATACGAATTCATTTTCCATAGTTAACATATTCAACTAATTAGCCAAGTAGAAAAAACATTTCTAGTTTTCTACTGTTTTAGTTAAGGTAACTAAAGGGAGACTAGAAAAGGTTTAAATACACCCACATGAAACTTTGAATGCCACCTGTAAATCAAAGGTCAAATGTGATGCCAGATTATTTTTCCCTTATCAACTTACGCATGTTAATACTCGTACATATGTATTTATGTATGTATGTATATCGATGTAAGAAAAACCCTTTTTTAACACACCAGATGTGACATCAAACGATGTGTCAATCAAAGGCGACTGAGCTGATACAACTAAAAACTGTGCCACACAAGAGAATTTACAAAAAATTATACAAGCAATAAAGCGGCTAGTGGCTCGGGTCAAATAGATGATCTATAAAGGGCAAAGAAAACAGCAACGAAAAGCAAAAAAACCTACGGGGGGGGAATTATAAATGTCAGTCGAAGGCCAATTCATGCTATGATCAATCGCCTGAACCGTTGGAGATGTACAAAAAACTTACATTAATCAAAAATTATTAGATTGGCATCGGAAGCATTACATGTGCTCTAATGAGACGAGTGAAGAGTAAATGTAGCTAAGGGATTAAAATTAATAGACAGAAACATGCATAAATGTTTCCATGCTCAAACATTACATTTTATTTACTTAAGCAAACGTAGGCAAATAGACCTGAGCTATGAATGAAATTGTATCTAGTTGCGAAAAGCAAATATGCTATGAAAAAAATGTATGTTATCTTTTGAAATGATAAAATTAGTTTTGCTGTAATTTAATGCGGGCAGATATCATTCATTTTATTAGCCAACGTAGTCACTAATCGCCTAAAACAAATAAAGATAAAAAAAGCTTCTTCTAACCCGCATTAAGGAAAAGCTAATAATAAGAATGAAAGATAAAAAACTATAAAAAAAAAACTAAAAAAGGTAGTATCATGCTAAACATTTTATAGTTTCGTTAGATAAAATGTAAAGATAGGGGACTCGCTAATGTAATCTAATGTAAACAGCATTGTGGTAATAGAAATTGTGAAATGGAAATATATGGAACGATAACTATAAGGGGAATCGAACACAGTTCTTTCAAGATGCGGTTGGGGGAAGTGAAGAACCAAAAAAATTTATCCATTACAGAATAAAATATGAGTTATGAATTATGAGTTATGATTTATGAATTACGAATTATGAATTATGAAATGTGAATTATGAATTATGAATTATGATTTCTGAATTATGAATAATGAATTATCAATTATGAATTATTAATTATGAATTATGAATTATGAATTATAAATAAGGAAGAATGAATTAAGAATTATGAATTATGAAATATGAATTATGAATTATAAATTATGAATTACGAATTATGAATTATGAATTATTAATTATGTATTATGAATTATTAGTTTATGAATTATAAATTATAAATTATGAATTATGAATTATGAATTATGAATTATGAATTTTGAATTATGAATTATGAATTATGAATTATGAATAATCAATTATGAATTATGAATTATGAATTATGATTTATGAATTATGAATTATGAATTATAAATAAGGAAGAATGAATTAAGAATTATGAATTATGAAATATGAATTATGAATTATAAATTATGAATTACGAATTATGAATTATGAATTATTAATTATGTATTATGAATTATTATTTTATGAATTATGAATTATGTATTATGTATTATGAATTATAACCTATAAATTATGAATTATGAACTATGAATTATGAATTATGAATTACGAATTATACTGAATTATAAATTATAAATTATGATTTCTGAATTATGAATAATGAATTATCAATTATGAATTATTAGTTATGAATTATGTATTATGAATTATTAGTTTATGAATTATAAATTATAAATTATGAATTATGAATTATGAATTATGAATTATCAATTATGAATTATGAATTATGAATTATGAATTATGAATTATGAATTATGAATTATGAATTATAAATTATGATTTCTGAATTATGAATAATGAATTATCAATTATGAATTATTAGTTATGAATTATGTATTATGAATTATTAGTTTATGAATTATAAATTATAAATTATGAATTATGAATTATGAATTATGAATTATCAATTATGAATTATGAATTATGAATTATGAATTATGAATTATGAATTATGAATTATGAATTATGAATTATGAATTATAAAATATAAATTATGATTTCTGAATTATGAATAATGAATTATCAATTATGAATTATTAGTTATGAATTATGTATTATGAATTATTAGTTTATGAATTATAAATTATAAATTATGAATTATGAATTATGAATTATGAATTATGAATTATGAATTATCAATTATGAATTAAGAATTATGAATTATGAAATATGAATTATGAATTATACATTATGAATTACGAATTATGAATTATGAATTATTAATTATGTATTATGAATTATTATTTTATGAATTATGAATTATGTATTATGAATTATAAACTATAAATTATGAATTATGAACTATGAATTATGAATTATGAATTATGAATTACGAATTACGAATTATGAATTATGAGGGAAAATAATTACGCCATCTCAAAATTGTCTGCAATAGTCTATTTCACACTCAATGTCTAACTTCGTTTCCAAAAAAACTAGTGCTTCTTCGTTAACTGGAATAAAGTTAGTTTTACGAAATTCTGTGTATCTTTTTTTGTTTGTTTTAACTTTTCTACTTTCTTTTATGTATCTCTCAACAAATTTAAATGAAATAAGTATGAATATTAATTCCCAGCACTCGTAACACTTCAACATCTACTGAGTGTTGGTTTTTTGAATTTTTCTATTTTCGTTTCTTTTGTTTTCTCTCGACCATACTCTACTCACTGCACAGTAGTTAAAAATTAATTGAATACTTTGCATCCTTTTCCTACTCCTTATTACGACTGGCCTGGTTCCCATGCTCCCAGTGCAATACGTTTGTGCACTTTGCTTTGGAATTATGCTCTCTATTAAATTTTTGGAAAAATAGTTTTGTTGCTTTTCATTTTGATGCTTTTTTTTTTTGTTTTTCTTCATCATTTATAAAGTTTCTATTGTTCTGCGTCTGGCATTGACAATGCAATGGGAGTTGACAGTAGTTTTTCACTTGTATTGTTTGCTTGAATTAGTTTATTTTAATCATTTTGTGTTTATTTGTTTGTTTTAGAAATATTTTAGAATTAAATAATTGTATAGAGATTATAAAACTGATTGTCTGAGAAGGAGAATAAGCATGAAGTGGTGTATAGGCGATGTGGTAGGGTATTATTTTGAGTGACGAGAGTGGCAAAATGATGCTCTTTTTGACTCTTTGCTCTGTTAAGAGCTCAGTAGGTCTACCAAGATGGATTCTGTCAAGTAATGACTTACTTAATACCTAGTCCCAGATATATGATTAAAATTCTAGTCCAACCATTCACATTTTTGCACGAGTGCATAGTGTGTGTGAGCATCACTGAAGTGTAGGCATACAATTTCCATACACTCTGAGTGAAGCTCAGCTGACTGCCAAGCCTAGAATTCATAACACAAACATTTATATATGCAAACAAACGGACATTAAGAGCACTTAGGACAGTCGCATCTCTCAACTAAAAACAAAAAACAAAAACAAAAAAAAACCATAACAATACAGCCTGAAAAGGGGAATCCTTGCTAAACCAACAAAAGCATAAACAATTCGCTACTAAAACCCAAAATGAATGAAGTGCAGGACGATGACTGCAACCACTTCACATAACGGTAAAGGCAACAACAAAACCTCCAAAGAAACTAAAACAACAAGACGGCGAGTTTGGACTAGCAATGGACAAGCGGACAAACGGACTAGCCAAATTGCAACTTTAGGTATTTGTGTGAGCCCCCAAACAAAGAATTTGCAATTGTAACTACACGATTGTAGTGCAAAAGTTGCAGAAAAAAAAAAAAAAAAAAATTAAAATAAAAAAAACCAAGCAGAGAACACTTGTCTCTGGCGTGGAAACACAAATTTTTTTTTTTTTTTTTTTGTATCTTTAATCGCTTTTAGTGTTTGTTGTTAGTGTTTTCGGCCGTGTCTAGCGGGAAATTTTTTTTTTTGTTTGAGTTTCGAGAGTTTCGTCTAGTCGGTAAATGTCTGACTGTAAAGTTAATTTGTTAGTGTCGGAAGAAGGCTAAATAGAAAAAATACGGAATATTTTTGATAATTAGTGGCGTAACAAAGCGCCAAGTGATGTGTAGAAAGCAAAGTTGCAAAGTAAGAATGAGGTTTGTAGCCACTTGAGGTAGCATTTCGTTTGTAATGCAGCCCGGCCAAGTATCTCCTTGTTAATGTTGATCATACGACATGGTGGACCCTAATGCTATATTCACACAAGCGGTTAAATTGTGGAGACTTTGTTGACTCAAAAATTATATTCCGCAGTGAAACGCACATTGCGGATCCGCCTTGGTTGAAGAAAACTTTCGAGAACTCTAGTTAATAGATATCTCTAGGAAAATTTCCTCATTATTTTTCGGCTTTCAAACTCAAGTCGACTATCTTTCACATCTCTATCGTATAGGTCCTAATCCTGAAGAAGCTTAACATCTCCTTGCTCCGGTTTGCTATCATGCCTCACTTTGACTTTTCTGCAAAGCTTATACG